>JAIGNY010002089.1:0-18676 GCA_020152595.1 Chiridota heheva
AAAACAAATCACTTTCAAAATACCCCAAATATCTGGAATTCTGGGAGAATGTGGAAGTCCTGGTGCTGATTTTTGTATTTCTTTTATATGATTAAAAAAAAATCATTCTTGACAATAATTATTACATTAAACAACATGAAAGGCCTATTATTGTTGGATCTTCTGTTTATTGTCAAGAATGAAATTTACAAAATATTATTCAATTTGTTATTACTTTTTATAAATCTAATTTAATTCTTTAAATTCCAATACCCCAAAACATCGTGAATTTCGGGAAGTCATACATCACTGAGTATTAAACAACTTGATGATACTTCACCGATGACAGAATGGTCTCCCACCGAGCTGTGCATGGTTTTCATATCATTTTACTTGGGAGTGTGGTCATTTTAAACAATTTTTTATCAGCGTTAACTTTTCTCTCAATATAAAGTAAAGTAGCAATTGCAAACAAAAGCAATTAACTTTGAAATTGAAGAAGGGTCAAGCACTTGGGAATATTAATTATGCATAGTGGCGAAAAGCTGGCAAAATCAAGCATAAGATCAGAACTTCAACTGTAAAGTTTAATCATGACAATCTTATTAATTTACCAACCAGTCAATCTTACAATGACTCTGTCCTTGTCAAAGAAATTAAAAATTCAGCACTGTCAATTGTAGGTTAACCCTTACCCTACCAGCACTTTTTGAAAATGCACTTATGAGGCGGAGCCAAAGATGGGGCACCCAAAACGGTGATAATATCGCCGCGTAGTAGAGTAAGGGTTTTTTAAGGGCTGATTATTGAAGGGTCCTCTGTCTTCCAAGCAGCAGAGTCGGGCCCATTCCACTTCAGTGACCCACTGGGCCGTCCACTGGGATCATGCTGCATATATTTTCGAGTTGGCGCACTTGTCGCAGGTTCATTAACCCTTACTCTACCTGCACTTTTTTTTAAATGTGTTCGGGAGGCGGGGCCAAAGATGGGGCACCTAAAACGACGATAATATCACCGCATGGTAGAGTAAGGATTAATCAGAAAATAAATAACAAACTTTTGTTGATTTTGTTTGTGACTTGAGCATAGACATTTGCTCAAAAACGGCATAAGTCACCAACCAAGAAAAATTATTACAATGCCTTCTACTCTGAAGTGTCGAGTAGCAGATAAAGAAGCTGGTGCCATTTTTATAGTCCCTGGTATGACTTAACCCAGGATTGAACCCTGGCCTCCTGGCTGATCTGAGTTGGAATTAATTATCAAATTTCCTATGGTTCTAAATAAAATGTAAAAAAAACTTCCCACCAAAAATTGTGACAGAAATTATATAATGGTACATCTTCATATACTTCCCTCTTACATAATTAATGTACTTTTTTTACACAATTACATGGGGGACGTTTTTAGAGCACAAATTTACCACATATACTGTTGTTTGGCTGAAGATTAATTTTTTCATGATTTTTTTTTCCCGAATTCCTGATTTTTCCACGGTTATAACCACCAAAACCGTACATTTGTTTCCATCTCCAAGGCTGATGATCTACCACAAAGCCAACCAGTCTTTATAAAATGATATCTTCCAAACTTCTGACTTTCATACAAACAAAAGAAAATAGTGCATTCTACTCACCCGATTGGATGTCCAATGCTCACTGCACCGCCATTAATGTTGACTTTACTTGGATCCAATCCAAGCAGTTTAATATTGGCAAGAACAACAACGCTGAAGGCCTCGTTCACCTCGAACATGGAGATGTCGTCTTGATTTACGCCTGCTAACTCAAGAGCCTGCAGGGGAAAAGAATCACCGTAAAAATGAATTGGAAACATGAGCTAGATATACTACATAGTGACATTCTATTAATTTGTCCATTTGACGCTTTTGACAATTTGTAAAATTATTAAAGTTCAAATGCTTCCATCGTGACAAGTATTTTGGCAAGCGATGCATATTGAGAGCGACAGGTGAAAGTGACAAGGTTGTTGTCACAAACACAGACACCCACCAACTTGATTGCATAGAATCCTGTGCCAAAAAGAATATGTAACTAGACATCAATGATGTTATAGCTCAACCCATTACAATGCAAGAAGAATTGATTGCTTTCATTGATTTCATTTTTGTCATATGTACTTTTATGATGTTTTTAAAGTTTGATTTGAGGTGCATTCCATTTGTGGGCAATTATTCATCATGTTAAAAATTCAAGAGTTTCAACTTTCCCGTATGAGTTGTATTCAGTTTGTTTGTTTGGGTGTAATGGCACCTTAACAGTCAGGTCATATGTGCCAAACGAGGTTAGTTGTGAATGACTGTCAGATTGGTTCTCAGTAATGACTTAGTTTTATGTGGGTGCAATGAGGTTCATGTTATAGCGATGTCTGAAAAATTATGCTTCTAACAAAAGCTATGTGACATTCAATGCATGGTGCCATCATGTCTCACTTGATTAATGACGTTGGCGCAGGTCATAGGTAAATTCCACCACAACATATAGTTAGAAAATACATTTTGCAAACATAACAAAAGTTTAACATTTACACATTAATCTTCATAAATGTTAGATTAATTTCATTTGGCCGGTACTGAAAAAAAAGATTACTAACCAAACATGTTTCAAAACGCCAAATATGTTATAATTAGCCAGTAATCGCCAAACTAGCAGCTAAGGTTGTGACAGTTAGCATTTTTTCATAAATGTACAGCTGTCACCATTACGGTCCATAACCGCTTAACCGTAAGGCCAGTTGTCATAAGTGGACGCCTTTAACGCAAGTATAAAGCGAAATCTTCGCCAGGTTCTTAACAATTATCTACCTACTGTGGTGTAGCGGTTATCATACATGTCTACAGACCACGAGGTCCTGGGTTCAAGCCTGGGTTGGGTAGACACGCCAGTGCACCACAACTGGTTATCAAAGGCCGTGGACATTGACTTGGTTGTTGATGTTATATCTGTCCGCACGCCGCACCTGTGTTCTCGCCCGATCAGATAGCGCTTCATGATAGCATTGTTACTATCATGTTTATTACGCAGGTGACAACCCCGCCATTGTAATTGTGCGCTTACTCGCCGTCGCCGGTTCTTATTAATAGACCTTCCATAGCAACCCATGCTAATCCACCACTTGGAAGACGCCACCGCTATATTCACTATGTAATGTGCAAACATGCACTTCCTGCTTCTTGTATGAGTGTGTTAAAGTCAAGTTGACATGTACGATCGTTACTTAAATATTGATATCTGGTGTTTTTATTCTTACATAATTAGTTCTTAAATAAATTATTATCCCGATAAAAATCATATATTTCATGTAATTTCTTTGTCAAATACTGTTAAAAATCTTGTTTAATGAGGAACTAAACATAACATAGAAATCATGCTGCCAAATTTGTTTGTGACTTCAAAGAAACATACACATGAAATATAATGGAATTTCGTTTTAAAGTTATGCCCCTAATTGTGTTTCATTTGACTTTTTACCATAATTGATGAAGAAATTACTGTTTTCCCCTTGAACTTAACAAAAATCTTCAGATTTCCAAACATCCACATGGAAATAATTTATTTAAAACGACCTACCTGTGGAGGGGAGGGTGGAGGGAAGGGTGGAGGGGAAGGGTGGAGGGGAGGGGGAAAATGGAGCGTAGGGGAGAATGGAGCGGTAGGGTGGAGGGGGAGGGGGAGAATGGAGCGGTAGGGTGGAATGGGAGGGTGGAGGGGGTGGGTGGAGCGGTAGGGTGAAACGGGAGGGTGGGGAGGGTGAAGGGAGAGGGTGGAGGGGAGGATGGGGGAAGGGGAGGGAAGAGTGGAGCAGGAGGGTGGAGGGAGAGGGTGAAGGTGAGGGTGGAGGGGGGGGAGGGAGGGGGAGCGGGAGGGTGGAGCGGAGGGTGGAGCGGAGGGTGGAGCGGGAGGGTGGAGCGGGAGGGTGGAGCGGGAGGGTGGAGCGGAGGGTGGAGCGGGAGGGTGGAGGGTGGAGGGAGGGTGGAGCGGGAGGGTGGAGCGGGAGGGTGGAGCGGGAGGGTGGAGCGGGAGGGTGGAGCGGGAGGGTGGGAGGGTGGAGGGAGGGTGGGGAGGTGGAGCGGGAGGGTGGAGCGGGAGGGTGGAGCGGGAGGGTGGAGCGGGAGGGTGGAGGGGGAGGGTGGAGCGGGAGGGTGGAGCGGGAGGGTGGAGGGGGAGGTGGAGGGGAGGGTGGAGGGGAGGGTGGAGCGGGAGGGTGGAGCGGGAGGGTGGAGCGGGAGGGTGGAGCGGGAGGGTGGAGCGGGAGGTGGAGCGGGAGGGTGGAGCGGGAGGGTGGAGCGGGAGGGTGGAGCGGGGGTGGAGCGGGAGGTGGAGGGAGGGTGGAGCGGGAGGGTGGAGGGGAGGGTGGAGGGGAGGGTGGAGCGGGAGGGTGGAGGGGAGGTGGAGGGGAGGTGGAGGGGAGGGGGGAGGTGGGGGGGGGGGGGGGAGGGGGAGGGGGGAGGGGAGGGGGGAGGGTGGAGGGGAGGGGAGGGTGGGGGGGGAGGGGGAGGGGTGGAGGGGAGGGTGGAGGGTGGAGGGGAGGGTGGAGGGGGAGGGGGGGGAGGGTGGAGGGGAGGGGAGGGTGGAGGGGAGGGTGGAGGGTGGATCGGGAGGGTGGATCGGGAGGGTGGAGTGGGAGGGTGGAGGGTAAGGGTAGGGGAGGGGAGAAACAGCGTTGAGCAGAGGCGGTTGTGGCTACAGAAAATGGGATGGTAAATTTGGCCCAACGATTTTTTATTGGTATTTCTTGTCCCCAGTAGGCAAATAGACTAAAATATTGATGGGATCAATAGCTAAATACAAGTGTAACTGCCACGGTCGTGGTGGAGAACTAATTTTATTTATACAACAGGAGACAAAGAAAATTGTTAAATAGGGTAGAGAGGGGGAATACCCCTATTGTGGGAGTATTCCTCATAATGGCATGGGGGGAACACAGAGGGTAGGCCTAAAAATGTTGTATTCATATATCGCTTTGTCAGTTTGTAGTAGTTGCTGCTGTAGGATATTGTGTAACTTCTTTCTGGGACGCATAACATAAACTTCAAAATTATCATGCTACGCCGGAGTTCTTACTCACATATGGGGACAGGCTTAACGCACCACACCCTAACACACATCTGAGGCTAACATGTTTTTAAAACACATTTTTACTTCAATATTGGGTATATAGTGGTGCGTGGCCAGGGGCAGGGAAGACTTTCCAATAATTACGGCCCTTAGTGTTTGATAATGGTAATCCCAGGGTCATACAAGCAAGAATATGTCTCCTTTGATTTAGGTAAACAATTTGAATAGAAGAAAATCTTTTGATTCCTATGCCAGACATGACAGTATCTGAAATGCGAGGAACAAGAATTAAAAATTTTAAAAATCACAAGAGAAAAAAAAAAAGAAGGTTATTAAAATAAACATAAAGCAAATGAAAATAAGAAACTACTGTTGCATGCTTAACAGTAAAGAAATAAAATAGATAATACAAGGATAAAATATACTTATCTCACTAAAAAGAAAGAAACGAGAAAATACTTAATACTTCTTTAAAAAATAATAATAACGCACCTGATTTCATGGCCCTCGGTATTCGCGAACTTAGGGCCGGGTATATGCAGCATACTACCTCTTTTATTTAAGAATAGTGACAGTTGAAAAATATGCTTCTAACAAAAGTTGTGTCGCTTTGTATTAATCTTAATGTAGGAGTTAATGGAGGTTTCCACTATGTAACGGTCGACACCGACGTTATCGGAGAGCAAAGGTCACTTTGAGTGCAGCATATTCTGCAACAATACATTGTAAAAACAAAATTACTTAACATTAGCAACCATCTACATGTTTAAAAAAATATGTTAGGCTATGACGCTTGCATGTTTGATTTTTTCTGCATAGGACTTCCAATTTGTTTAGTTTTAGTTTCGCCACGGAAAAGCGCACTGCCGTGATTCCCGGATACATATTCCCTACTTTTTAAGTATAGGCCTATAGAATAAAAAAAAAAAAATAGTACACAATTGGGGGGGGGGGGGGGATTTGTTTGAGTTTCAATTGTATCTTGTGACCCCAAGTTTGGATAAGAAGCCAAGCAAGCTCCTTCACGTTGAAGATGTGAATTTACGGCCCTGAAGTGTCAACGATTCATTGTATGAAAATGCTTTTCTGCATCTCATCCACCCCATGCCATCTCAGAATTCAATTGTCTTATCAGGGGTGGCGGAGCGTTCAAAATATTGGGGATTAAATGAGATAAGGTGACATGTGATACGCTCACCTAAAATTATTAGGCTGAAGCCCGCACATCCCCTTCCCAGCTCCGCCGCCTCTGTCGATTTCAAGTCATCATTGATGATAGGACCTAAATAAAAACCTTGATATGAACGCATAATGTAAGTTTTCAGTAACTAGCATGGCTACTTTAATATGAAATTAAAATTGGTTCTTCCCGTTTTTCTGTTTGTTCAAACTTAAGGAAACACTTGAAATATAAAACTTAACATTCATCCTATCCATGTAATGATAATCATCGGGATTACGTAATTCCCTTTAATGTCGCTACTGCTGCGAGGAAAATCTGGGTCACTGCCAAAATGCGTTTAGAGCAGTGATGCGGTCTAATTTGCTGCACAGTATAATTTAGTGCACTTGGAATAGCTTTTTGAATGATTTCGCCAATGTATTTTAACCCAAATCAGCACTAATGGGGCTGTTATATAGCAATAAATATTCAAGTGTTTGAAGTTTTTTCCCAAAAACCGAGAATAATTGTTTGTTGTCCGTAAGTACTCATGTTAAGAGACGCTTATAGCGACCACGTGTGACTTCCGCAACTGGGGATGACAGATCACACGGCGTGAGAATATTACCGAGTTTTGAGCAAGAGCAGGCTATTACCGCATTAATTTATGACAACACGTGCTGATTTTGTGATTCGTAAGCCGGTCGTAAAAACAATAACAATACCCAGGCAAACATTTAATCCGTCCGTAAATACAATTATTATTTTGAAATATTTGTTACTCTTTGAAGTAAATAATAAAAGACACGAATTAATCTGTAATTTTATCACAATTGATGTGAAACGAGAATTTCTTTAATGTTTTCACTGCACATTAGAACTATTAAAAGCTGGGATACTTTAAACGATAGGCCAAAGGACATCGTTGCGTATGAATTTTGATTTCTTTGCATCGCTACCGTGGTTTGATTCATGACTTGTGTGTTTTTAACCTTTAACGCAAATTCTTCTGGGCCAACTTTAGGAATAGGTAGATCGGAAAAGAATTAAAGTTGTTGTATTCATATTTCATAGGAAAGAAGGACGGGCCCAAATTTCCTAGCGCATTTTTTTACTATGAGGAGGGAACAAATTTACTGGATGGCTACGGCTTAATTGTCTGGGGGCCCACATTTCCTAGGAAATAAGAGCCGGGAGGCCAAAACTTACTGGGGGGCAAAATTTACTTTTACACCGATCAGTGGTTGGGTGATGTGTATTGTGATTTGATAATTAAGGGATATAGGCCGAAATTTCTTGTGTGTATTTGACGGGTTATGTTAATGAGTGCTAGCCTGGGCCTAGCGCCTTCCTCATGAGCACAAGCTAGCTACATTCCATGCATCCCATCCCCAGTACCGTGGAAATAATTAGTGATATGCATAACACCCCGGGTGAAAAATGTGAAGGCAATGACATAGCGGGTAAAGATTGAAATGATAAGGCTGGTTAGATGGTTTCGTGAATTTATGCAAACTTGAAAAAGCAAACATAAAAATTGAATTAACATTCGTTTACACGTAGCATGATTTCCTAAACGGTTAAACGTCACAACCTTATTAGCAGCCCTAAGATGCCCCATTGAATACTACCGTACCCAGAGATGATTCTTCCACGTGTCCACGAAAACTTATAGGTTTGAAACAAACTTTTATTTCTGGCAATCTGCTGCCCATACGGCAAATTACGGTTTACGCAATGCCGCTGCGTTCACCAACCCAACAAAACTTTATCCTTAACGTTAGTGGATTTAAGTATAACGCTCTAGCCCCGCAATGCAATGTAGCACAAAACTTACTGACACTTGAGACTTATTGTACGAAAAGCGAAAATGATCAAACAACTTCACACGTTATCTTCTAGGCTATGTCATAACCTATCATACAACTCGGTAATCCAATCCGATACAGCGTGACCTAAATAAGATTACGAGAATTTGCATATTCATAGCAGAATGTCCGAATTCTGATTGGAAAATACTGCAATATGATTAAACATATATGTCCATACAAGGAACTAATAAGCATGCGTGTATACCAACTGACCAATACCATGGCCCGGAGCGGTACGGCACGAAACGCGAATAGGATAGAGCTATTTTTAGCGAAATTACCATAAAATCCTATACTTTGTTAAAACCTTTCGAGAGCTCTAATTAAAAAAATACATGGAATATCTCTTAACGAAATACAATCTTAAATTGCTATACAAAAATCTCGCTTGAGCCAGAATCTCAAGAGCAAAACTGTAAAAACCTAGGAGGAGATGCATTTTTAAGCAAAAGTTAGTACAGGCACATATGAGAGGTCACGTACGATTTGATAATCTCCACTCATACACTCTGTGTATGGGTGGAGCTAAAAAATTGTTCATGGAAAAATATTTCTTCCTGCGAATTCCTTTTTTTTTTTCCTGAGGTAATAACTGCTGGAACTGTAGATTTGTGCAAGGTCTGAGCCAAGTTAAAGGAGCTGAACACCTTTCTTAGGGATTGTTAAGTTACAATCACAATGCATGACTAAACAACTACACATGAAGTGCACGGTCTGAATATCTTGACTTGCTTTTTGTTAACAAAAGAAGTTCACATGTACCCATTCAACTAGAAAATGAGAGTGCGGGAGAAGGTCACCATATGAGAAATAATTAGTCCATCACTGACTTGAATTCAAAACAAGAAAAATAATAGATCAATAAGCGGTGCCACTGGGAAGGGTGGGGGGAGACTGGGTGGGACGACACCCCTCCAATGCTCGGCAAATCAAATTTTTATTTTGTCCAAATCCGAGGAGAGACTGTCTGGGGGGAGAAGGACGGGGGGGGGGGCGGGGGGTAGTACATCATCCATTAAAAGTTTATTGCAGAATCACTTGTACTGTTTATGGATATTGGGACAGGGACACAATTCAATCAGTTTACTTCCGAATGACAAATCTTTTTGGGCTAATTGTTCTCCTCCCTGCCACCCCCCCTTCCCCTCCCCCCCTCTCCGACTCCTAGTTAGTAGTGCCTGGCACCGCAACAGATGCAGGTTCCCTTGAATATTTGATTATTAAGAAAATGTCCAATGTATGTTACATACCTTATTCGACATATTAAGCCCCCCTGCCCTAATAAGTGCCCACCCAACATTTTTTGATCGATACATGTAATATAATTCAATTTATGGATTTGAAGATTTAAAACACTCAAGTTTTACAACATTCTCTGCTTATTTAGGGTCTAATGCCCATAATGTTTTTGTAGTGGTCATTATGGGGTAAGTACAGAACCAGTTCACACAATACAGTTTGAATAGCACACTGTATGCTGCCCCCAGAATGGGCGTCTATTAGAAAGAAACTTTGAGCGTAAAAAATGGTGTTATTCTATTTGCGTGATTTTTGTTACGTTGAATATGCTAATTCAGGAGAATGCAATGCGAAGAAAGAAAAAATTTGATTGCAATCGAAACACATCAACAGTGTGTTATTAGTGGGGCTGGTGAGAATGGAAGGGTGGATGTTGTGGCGTTTGTTTTCTGTGTAGGTGTCCCAATCCAATTTCCCAGAGGTGACGGACATATGAAATAAATTGCAATAGAAACACATCAACAGAGTTGTACAAGGAACGTAGGTGAACTTACCTTTGGCATTGCTTCAGCAGGTGCTATGGGGAATTCAATAGGTGCTACCGCAGCATCGCAAAACCTGCAAGATACGTACAACTGAATGTGATTCTTGAATTGCATAATTATTGTTGGAATTAATTGCTTTGTTGAAAAATTGTGAGTTTCTTTGATTGCAGAAACCACTTGATTTGATTTGATTTTGAGTCCAGAAAATCAATTGTTTGGATTTCCTGTTCGATTTTATAACCTCAACCCAACACTCAGTGTTGGTTGAGCTAAAAATATCAACTCTTCTGCCAGACGTGTGTAAAGAATGACCCTGCAATGATGTTTCCTACTTCTCCGGATAGCTATACACAATCTTTAAAAAATATAAACAGAAATTGATGCTGGAATTACTTTAAAGAGGCAGGTAGGAACAGTGTGCTGATTTTCAATGAAATAGAAGAGCAACACAGAATGCTTCATAACAACTTATGACATGCTCAAGTAAACTAACATTGATCAGAAAAACTTACTTAATATTCTGGCTAACGGTTTGACATTTAACCTTTCAGCTGCCTCTGCTGTCATAAGCACCAATGCTGCTGCACCATCATTCAGTGTACTGGCATTCGCTGCTGTGATAGTGCCTGCGATAAATACAATTATTAACCTTTTGTCACCTGTCATTACATGAAAGAGCCTCTGTATGAAAATTCTTTTCACAAAATTTCCATTAAAACCAATTATCTTAACCCTTAAACACATACCTGAAATGGACTGGAAATTACGCAGAAGTTGAGGTAGCTATTCCAAACGTAATCACTACTAGTCCAAAAAGTGTCAAGTGGGCGGGGCTTCTTAATAAAAGAATGATGCCAAACACCTCTTTAACTAGAGTTTGGGGATAGGCTGATAACATTCAATCACTGCTAAGTTCTTAAAAGTATATATTTTGTCAATTGTACTTAAAGCAGTGTCTACATTAAGGTGCGAGATTGCGAGATTCAAGCACATATTATCAAATTCCCAGCAAAAGAAATTGAAGGGGGAAATTCCCGCCCCCAAAAACGTTGGACGAAAAAATGACAAATTTGGCCTTTTCTAGCCAAATTTTGCTTTTTTGGTATCTTTGGCATTTAAAAAGATATTTTTGACATTTAAAAAAAAAAATCTCCCCTTTTTTTAAAAATCCCCCCAAAATTTATACAAGTCAAACAAAATTTAAGAGGGAAAATCCCCCTCCCCAACTTTGAACACTAGTGTGAATGCTGACTTAAAGTGTATACCATACTGTCATTGGCTATTATGATAATGTGCAAAACATGTAGAATGTTAATGATGAATGTTCCTTCTGTAAATCAGGATGAACTAGAATTTCAGCACTCTGTAGATGCATACCTTCACCCCCAGTTCATTCCCATTCCCAATATAATTTACCTCAGAATTTCTAGACCGCCAAGTTTTATCCCCAAAGAATCTCTTTCTCACTTTTGATCTGTATCGCCCATTTGCATTCTAAGCACTTCAGGATATATCTTCCCACTGATTTCTTTCAAGATAGTATAACTGTTTTATTTAGGTTAAGTGCCCATTGTTTGAGTTCCATTCAGGCAAGATTCACATTCCATCATTTTCCTTTCATGGAATTGACTTGATTTTCTTTGATACCAAGAACCACTTAATTTGATACGATTGTTTAGATTTCCTTTCAGTACATGAATTCATAAGATTTTTATTCAGGCTAAGTGTCCATTGTTTGAGTTCCATTCAGGCAAGATTCACATTCCATCATTTTCCTTTCATGGAATTGACTTGATTTTCTTTGATATCAAGAACCACTTTATTTGATAAGATTGTTTGGATTTCCTTTCAGTACATGAATTCATAACATTTTTATTCAGGTTTAAGTGTCCATTGTTTGAGTTCCATTCAGGCAAGATTCACATTCCATCATTTTCCTTTCATGGAATTGACTTGATTTTCTTTGATACCAAGAACCACTTGATTTGATACGATTGTTTGGATTTCCTTTCAGTACATGAATTCTTACCATTCAAAGCATAATCACTTTCAAACTTCTTTAGCGAAGGTCTTAATCCACTTCTCAGTTGAAACTAAAGTTCTTTTCATTCAACACACCAAATTGCATCTTCATACCTCTAAAAAAACGTTAAAGGAATATTCCCATGAATTTTCATTTTTTCATATATGATTGAGAAATTTTGTAGAAACAAAAGTGGTGAAAAAACTATGTTAATATCTTGTTCCGTTTAAAAGTTATAACAATTTCAATAAACTGTTAATATCTTTTTCCGTTTAGAAATTATAACAATTTCAATAAACTATGTTAATTTTTTTTTTCCGTTTAGAAGTTAAACAATTCCAATAAACTATGTTAATATCTTGTTCCTTTAGAAGTTATAAGAATTTTAAATGTAGAAAAATGTTCTTAAAAACGCCTTGTACAGTATATGTCCTTCAGCTTATGATGTTTTCAAGGCAATTCCAGTACAGTTAATCACATTTAATCACACTTTTTTACATTATCCAACAGCATTTTTGGTTCATTATAAAGATGCTGTGGAATATATAATTTATTGGAAAACATTTTGTATTTTTCTTGGTGTACATCACATTTTCAATGAGAAAGAATTCCAAATTATTTTGAATGAAATACAAAGACGTTTTGTTGAAATTGTCTCTATGACATTACAGATTTGCCAATCAGCCACTTTTGTCCAAATCTAAAAATACTTTAAAATTTTGTAAGTTCTAAATGGAATAAGATATTAAAATAGTTTTTCACCACTTTGTTTCTAAAACAATTCTCTATCATATATGAAAAAATGAAAATCCAATAAAATTTTCCTTTAACCTACTTTTGATTGATTTCCTATATTATGCTAATAAGATAATTAACATGCATGATGTCTCTCGTAATAAAGTTTCTAAAATTTTACCTATGTATAAAGTTTTACGATAATACTGCTTTTAGTCGGTGTTGGAATTAATTATAAAATTTCTCATGGCTCTGAATAAAGGTGTCAAAAACCTTCCCACAAAAATCGACAGAAATAATACTTGTACTGAATACATCTTTATATGCTTCCCTCTTCGCAATTTAAGGTACTTTTCATCGCATAAATACATGGGGGACGTTTTAGGGCACATATTTACCACAAATACTGTTGTTTAATCAAGAAATCTATCCAAAAAAATTATAAAAAAATTCTTCCTGCGAATTCCTAATTTTCCCACCTTTATATCCGCCAGAAGCGTAGATTTTTTTTCAGTTCCGTTTTCAGTTCAAAATTACGATCTGAAAGTGGAACTTAATGAAATGCTGACATCAATGGGGTACTTTAACCAACCCTGGCACAGATGCTGGCATCAATGGGGTACTTTAACCAACCCTGGCACAGATGCTGGCATCAATGAGGTAGAGAATAGCTCTTAGGATTTATTTAATAGACAAGTTAACCAGAAAACCAAGGTTTTGAGATTCCGATGCACAATATGGAATGAAGTTTTAATATTTTATCACGTTTTTAAAAATTTCAATTAGTTTATAGGATGGGGAGGCTTAAAACAACAACAAAAAATAAAAAATATTGTACTATACTCGCAATAATAACTTGCATGTTGACATATGCCTCACCTACTCATTATTATGCATGATTCACCACCAAAACCAATAAGGCACATCTACAGACCATGGGCTATCTGCATACCACATATGACATGAATCCAGTTTATCCTTCTTGAGATATCGTGTTTACAAGCTCTTTTCAGCAAAATCATATTAAGCCCCGCCCAATACACATATCACATGCAACATTTTATATCATGAACATGTGCACACTAGCTTACATCATAATTACATCAAATATGAAACAAAACATACATAGAACTTGTTAAAATATGAGCATTTGAAGATTTTTATATTAAGCCCTGCCAACTCATTAATAAAATAGTAGGGCACATCTACAGACCATGGGCTATCTACATCTACAGACCATGGGCTATCTACATCTACAGACCATGGGCTATCTACATCTACAGACCATGGGCTATCTACATCTACAGACCATGGGCTATCTACATCTACAGACCATGGGCTATCTACATCTACAGACCATGGGCTATCTACATCTACAGACCATGGGCTATCTACATCTACAGACCATGGGCTATCTACATCTACAGACCATGGGCTATCTACATCTACAGACCATGGGCTATCTACATCTACAGACCATGGGCCATCTACATCTACAGACCATGGGCTATCTACATCTACAGACCATGGGCTATCTACATCTACAGACCATGGGCTATCTACATCTACAGACCATGGGCTATCTACATCTACAGACCATGGGCTATCTACATCTACAGACCATGGGCTATCTACATCTACAGACCATGGGCTATCTACATCTACAGACCATGGGCTATCTACATCTACAGACCATGGGCTATCTACATCTACAGACCATGGGCTATCTACATCTACAGACCATGGGCTATCTACATCTACAGACCATGGGCTATCTACATCTACAGACCATGGGCTATCTACATCTACAGACCATGGGCTATCTACATCTACAGACCATGGGCTATCTACATCTACAGACCATGGGCTATCTACATCTACAGACCATGGGCTATCTACATCTACAGACCATGGGCTATCTGTATACCACATATGACATATGACATGAATCCAGTGTATCATTCTTGTCATATCGTGTTTACGAGCTGGGTATCACAAACATACACACAGCCATACATACACACACACACCATCATGACCGCATAGGTTCCTGATGCTATCGCATCAGAACTAAAAATGTTAAAAGTAAAAAAAGAGAGAGGTACCATTCTTGTCAAACACTGTTTTCAAAGCTCTGACTTTCTCAAAGTTGACTTATTGTACTCTTCATCCTCTGAGACGACCACATCAGGCTTTCCTGTAAAGAAACACAGAAACTGGTCAGATTGGCTGAGGTGGGTCACAAAACAGTGAGCAGCTTTCTTTCAAACTATCCACAATTGATGTTACTTAATAGTCTAGAAACCTGAAAGTTTACAAAAACAGGTTAAAATAAGTTGACATATTTCGCAGGAACTGCCTGAGGAAAATCATAAAAACAAGATGGTCAATGAAGATCAGTAACAATGATTTATATGAAAGAATACAGACAATACCAATTAGAAAGACAATTTATACAAGAAGATGGAGACGGATTGGGCATGTGCAGAGAGAATGATTATTATGTGAAAATCGCAATGTGGTGGGCCCCTTGGAGGTAATCGGAAAAAGAGAGAAGACAATTTGGAGAAGGACAATGGAGAAAGAGAGGATAGCGCTTGGATGGAAAAGTTGGAGGGATGTAACAGAAGTTACAAGAGACAGGAAGAAATGGAAGAAGCTTTTTCATGAAGCCTCAATTTCCAATCAAGAGTGAAGAACAGTGAGGGAATTAATCTATCATTGATATTGTCATAATAACTACAACATCATCTCAAAAAGTACAAATTTCCATGACACTACCTCGAACTCCCTTTACAAGTTTTAAACAAATTTAAAAACATGCAGATCCTTCCCCCATTGCCTTGCCCACACCAAACTGCCTGAATTTGAAGGAGATTAACCTCAATTGACGGATTACTTCAATGGTCAAGCAAGTTTATCTCACATGAAATAGGACTTTAAACGAACACAATGGGGAAGAAACTACTTCAATATCTTATTCCGTTAAGCGAGATATTCAATTGTAAAGCTCTGTCTGATCTGTGTAGAAGTGACTGATGCAGGAAGTCTACTATGGAAGGTTGGCACCCTCATCCTCACATTCTTAACAATTGTTAATGTATCTTTACGAAAGTTCAATTAATCTTTTTACTATTTGAATTATTATTTTTCCTCAAACTTTCTTCAGGTGGTAAATCATAACTACCCTTACTATATTCTTTTCTACTACTTTCCTGACATATATAATGTATTCTAATGAGGAAAGCAACAGGACAAAATATGAAAGAATATATAAAGACTTTAAGAAAGACTTCTTATAAAGACGTCTTAACTTAGAAGTCCCTCGTATACTGTCATCCAGTGGGAAAGATCTTTCTGCTGGGCTGCACCACACCTCTGGAATAAACTCCCCATGGCCATCTGTTCAATCCAAAATCTCACAGATTTCAAAAGGGCTCTTAAAACTCACTTATACACTCAATATTTTCATTAGTAATATTTTGTTTTTTTGTTTTTAGTGCCTGTTTTTGCCTGTTTTTGTTGTTATAAGTATATGATTTTGTATAAGTATAAGTTTATTTATAAGTACAAGAATAAGTTTATGTATAAGTATATGTTATATTTTGTTTTCCATTGCAAAGCGCTTGTGAGCTGGCATATTTTGTTCTGAAATGAGCACTTAAAATATATGGTATATAATAATAATAATGAGGAATCTTGAGGATGTGATGTTGTCTCTATACAAATGATACCAAACTTTAAAATCTTCTTCAGGGAATGAAATATTTGAATTTTTCTTCACCATTTTGTTTCTCTTAAAAGTTCGCTTTCATATACGATGAACTTGCTTGACCCCTGAACTAATCCTTTACAAACAAGAAAAGCAGTGAAAGATAAGAATAAAGTGACAGGCAGAAACATTTTGGGAGAGACTCTCAATCATTCATGCACAAGACAGATGACAATTATTAGTATGTTCATACAGTTAGTTCAATCCCATCAAGCCTCGAGGGTTTATAGAGCCGGTGCTTATACCCGGTTTCCATGGTGCTAAGTGGACGAGAGTACTTGACTCCCCCTGGATGGGGCACCTGTCCACCGCAGGTTAACTCCCCAGCCCATAATGGTACTCATTTCACAGCTGAGTGGACTGAAGCAAATGGGAAAAAGGATATCGCTCAAGGACACAGCACAGTGCCCTGGATGAGATTTGATCCCGGTACCTTTTGAGTACGGGACTTATGCTCTAACCACAGAGCTACTGCACTCCCCAATGTTCATACAGTACAATATAACACAATGTCCTTTTAGCAGGGCAATAATTCTGAAAGGGGATGAATTAAAATTTTAATTTCAATTTGTTCTCATTTACGGTAATCAGCCCTATATTAGCAGTACCCTAACGTTGCTATTTCAGAGGGGCAACCAGCATGCCCCATGCCCCTCTTTTGGCCTGCCCCGTCCTTCATTTTTACCACCCTGTCCCTCATCAGAAAGAAATAATATATACACATTTAAAAAAAAAATAACAGATGATGTTTCAGAGGGTAAACAAACTTTAAAAACCTAATAATCTTAGCCTCATAAATGAAATACTTGACAAAGATACAGAATGATAGCATAGTAAGAAATTGTCCTGTTGGCTAATGGTCCTTAATCACTCAGAATAGTTAAGAGGTAGGATTATTGCTAAAATCCCAGAGCTTCACCAGGGGCTTAAGGGGGCTGGATCCCACGCTGAAAAGGTGCAATGTTTTGTATGCATATATTGTACCCCTTAACAAATCTAGCATCCCGCCTATGTTTAAATCAAGCTAGGGGTCTGTATTAGTGCAGTCTGGGTTCACACACCCCAACACCCATTTCACTGACCTCTCCTCTGGGGTACATTTACCGGCACAATTTCTTTCTGAAAAATACCATCCTGTAAGAAACAAAAAGAAACAATTAAAAAAAATCAACTAATGAAGCCCCAAAATAATGCACGACCACATCACAACTAAAACATTATAGCTTTACATAAAATAGGAAACTACAAAGCTTAATAGTGCCATTCCACATATAGAGGGTTTCACCATGTGACTCTTAACTCAACTGAACTCCATTTTGCAGGTAGTGGCGTTGTTGCGTTTCACACAGCTCAGTCACAGCACACAACAAACATACTACATGCTAACCTACCAGTACCAGTTCAGCAAATTTTACTAAGTTTAATTTTTTGTTCGCTTCCGACTTTAATTCATATTTTCTTAAGTTTTATATTTTCACCGAGTCTATGATAACGTTAATGCCAGCTGATTGTTTGTTATACTCAGACAAAGCCTACATACCTGATATAAAGTGCGAGCAGCAAATCCTAGTGTGAATTGTAGATTGAAGCTGTCGCGTTGTACAGCAGAAACCTACTTCAAACGTCAATCAAGATCAGATGGAAAGCGAGAAAATGTCTTTTTATTCCCCTGCAAACATATATTAGTGCAAGTAACTGCACAGCAAGATTCCGACATAATTATTTTACAAAAATAATCTTATATAACAACATGCAAACATATGTAAGTCTAATTAAGTGTACAGCAGACGACAGTGGTATTGCCCGACAAAATGGCGATGTAAACAAAGTCATGTGACCTCGTGACATCAGCTGAAACACCTTATAGGCCAAGTATAATTTACATCGTAAATATAGCTGATGATTAGGTAATCAGTGCGAGGAGCCAGAGCAGTATGACTGTGACTTACTTAACTTAGTCTTTTTACTCCTTGTGGGACATCACAGCGCTTCAACAGTTGTCTTCCACTTTCTGTGGTCTCTGGCGATGTACTTCAGTCTCCCAAGCAGTGTTCACATTAAGGTTCAAGATTGCATGATTCTCCCGCACATATTATGATATCATTCATGGGGGGAAAATTCCCGCACAAAAAAAACAATGCCAAAAAATACCAAATCAAATGCCAAATCCCGCTCCCCCTCCCCCTCAAGTCCAATTTGGCATTTTCCAACCATAGTTTGGAATTTTCAGTGGTATTCCTTAGGTCTCTTTTAAGTATTTCTCTTATTTCTC
>JAIGNY010002090.1:0-31067 GCA_020152595.1 Chiridota heheva
GTTTAGAGAGACCACGAGGAGACGCTTCAGTGACCGTTGTGTGGGAGAGACGCTTGGTGACCGTTGTGTGGGAGGACGCTTGGTGACCGTTGTATGGAAGAGACGCGATTTCGATAATTCTTTAGGACCTTGTTTTTTGTTTTGCCCGTTAATTTTAATTGTACTTTTGTGTACTCAGGAATTTTTGTCAGCCTATATAGCTGCTAATATTTTCGGTGAGTTGCTCTTTATTTTATCTGAACGATGGTTGTTTCAAACTGATTATCCAGAGATTGTATCCATCCTTCGCTACTTGATGGCGACAGTGTACCAGTGTAAGCCGGAACAGGTTCTAAATCGCATAATTCCCTCGTAGGCGGTATATCAACACGGATTTAACACTGGTATTTTGTATTATCGTAATTTTAGAAGAATTAATAATGTCTATTATTAAACCGTTCCAGAATACTAAAGTGCATTATTTTACCGAAGAATGGACCGTGTGAACCCCCTCCTTCTTAGGTGAAGTTATATACGTGATATGCTCGCCAGCAGGCTCTATTACCTGTCCGAGTGGCGGTGTATGTCTATTTTACCCCCTTGTCAGCCATCGTTTTCCCCGACTGCTTGGTGAGGGTTCTTAAAAAGTCACATGGTAGTCAAAGTATACTTGCTGCAACACGTGCATTTAGAGGTGCATGCACACTTTTCTGTTGTTAAGTTGTGCATACGTCCAGGTGGTGCACGCGGCAAGTCGTGTATGTTTCCTGCGTCCAGTGTGCATGCGTCGGAGGTGCCTGCGTCTAGTGTTTCCTGTATCAAGTGGTGCATGCGTCTAAGGTGCCTGCACCCAGTGTTTCCTGTATCAGGTGGTGCATGCATATGAGGTGCCTGCGTCTAGTGTTTCCTGTATCAAGTGGTGCGTGCGTCTAAGGTGCCTGCACCCAGTGTTGCCTGTATCAAGTGGTGCATGCGTCTAAGGTGCCTACACCCAGTGTTTCCTGTATCCTGTGGTGCGTGCGTCTGAGGTGCCTGCGTCCAGTATTTCCGGTGTCCTGTGGTGCGTGCGTATACAGTTCCTGCGTTCGGTGTACAGGCAGCCATGTTCGAGTGTGTAGCCATTTTAGTGTGTAAGATAGACAGATGATTCTTAAGGTGTGCAGGCGTTTAGTTGTGCTTGCGTTTTAGCGTTCAAGTATAGAGAAATATGGTGCTGAAGTTATTGTTTATCACTTGGACATAATATTTTCTTGTTTTAAAGAGATATTTCTTTTTTACTAGTTGTTAATTGTTTTAAACTATCTTACTGGTGGGTGATGTGTTTTGGAATTAGGAAGTGAGAGTAGAAATAGATTGTCAATTTGAAATCATTTTGTCGTGTTTTCATTTGCCTTTTTTTATATGTTCTATTTTCTTTTAATGCTGATCATTGGAAATTATTGAGGGCGTCCTATCCTAGACGAACTGGAAACGCGGAGGCCAGCGTTACATATATATATATATATATATATATATATATATATATATATATATATATATATATATATATATATATATATATATATATATATATATATATATATATATATATATATATATATATATATATATATATACGTATATATATATATATATACATACATATATATATATATATACATATATATATATCTATCTATATATATATATATATATATATATATATATATATATATATATATATATATATAATATATATATATATATATATATATATATATATATATATATATATATATATATATATATATATATATATATATATATATATATATATATATATATATATATATATATATATATATATATATATATATATATATATATATATATATATATATATATATATATATATATATATATATATATATGTATATATATAAAGACAATTTAAAAGACAATTTTTTTACTAAAAAACAAACAAACAATTTTGTAGTAATTGTTTTTACTAAAAAAAGACACCTGCAGTACGAAAATGAAACGTGAACATGAGATAGGAGGTTATTCAAAATGTGACAGTAAATGCGATTTGTGCCAAAACTTCACGCAAGCAACTAACACCATTCAAAGCCAGGACACTGGACGCCATTAAAAATAAAACAAAATATGACTACTACACGCAATGCCATCTATTTCATAATATGCTTAAAATGTAAACTTCAATACGTGGGCTCAACATCAACACAATTTAAAGTGCGTTTTCGCAATCAAAAATCTTCCATGGTTACCAACAAAAAGACCTGTAAAGTTGCTGTCCATTTTTGTCGTAGCCCCTATCACCTTTCTGACTTTCAATTCAGCCCATTTGAAAGAATTCTACTTTCTCAAAACACCGAAAGAAAGCTGATTACACAAGAGGTATAGTGGACAGCCCAACTACACACTTTGCAGCCATACGGACTTAACAAAGACAAGAACTTCACTCAAAAAGCCGGATTAGTTACACATCATAGACCTTCCCTTACTCCTAACGTTACTTGTTATTTTCTTTGTATTTAGTTTCGGCTCTTGTAATTGTTTCCACTTAATGTACAGTAGCTTTATCATTTTTTATTACATATCACTTACTTGCATTTGTTCAACCGATGAATGTCTAATGACTGAAACGTCTTGTTTTTTTAAGTTTTTATTAAAGTTGCTGTAAGGAGTGGTTGGAAGTTGTATTATCTTTTTTTCTGCAACGTATTATATATGTATATATATATATATATATATATATATATATATATATATATATATATATATATATATATATATATATATATATATATATATATATATATATATATATATATATATATATATATATATATATATATATATATATATATATATATATATATATATATACATATATATATATATATTTATATATATATATATATATATATATATATATATATATATATATATATATATATATATATATATATATATATATATATATATATATATATATATATATATATATATATATATATATATATATATATATATATATATATATATATATATATATATATATATATATATATACCTATATATATATATATATATATATACCTCAAATATATATATGTACCTCATATACATTTATATATATATACCTCAATTTATCTATATATATACCTCATATATATATTTTTATTACATATCACTTACTTGCATTTGTTCAACCGATGAATGTCTAATAAATGAAACGTCTTGTTTTTTAAGTTTTTAATAAAGTTGCTGTAAAAGTGGTTGGAAGTTGTATTATCTTTTTTTTCTGCAATATATATTATATATATATATATATATATATATATATATATATATATATATATATATATATATATATATATATATACATATATATATATATATATATATATATATATATATATATATATATATATATATATATATATATATATATATATATATATATATATATTTTATCACTTGACTTTCAATTCAGCCCATTTGAAAGAATTCTACTTTCTCAAAACACCGAAAGAAAGCTGATTACACGAGAGGTATAGTGGACAGCCCAACTACACACTTTGCAGCCATACGGACTTAACAAAGACAAGAACTTCACTCAAAAAGCCGGATTAGTTACACATCATAGACCTTCCCTAACTCCTAACGTTACTTGTTATTTTCTTTGTATTTAGTTTCGGCTCTTGTAATTGTTTCCACTTAATGTACAGTAGCTTTATCATTTTTATTACATATCACTTACTTGCATTTGTATATGTATATATATATATATATATATATATATATATATATATATATATATATATATATATATATATATATATATATATATATATATATATATATATATATATATATATATATATATATATATATATATATATATATATATATATATATATATATATATATATATATATATATATATATATATATATATATATATATATATACCTCATATATATATATATATATATATATATATATATATATACCTCATATATATATATATACCTCAATTTATCTATATATATACCTCACATATGGAATTTTTTATTACATATCACTTACTTGCATTTGTTCAACTGATGAATGTCTAATAAATGAAACGTCTTGTTTTTTTAAGTTTTTAATAAAGTTGCTGTAAGGAGTGGTTGGAAGTTGTATTATCTTTTTCTGCAATTATATATGTGTATATATATATATATATATATATATATATATATATATATATATATATATATATATATATATATATATATATATATATATATATATATATATATATATATATATATATATATATATATATATATATATATATATATATATATATATATATATATATATATATATATATATATATATATTTTTATATATATATATATATATATATATATATATAAATATATATATATATTTTTATATATATATATATATATATATATATAATATATATATATATATATATATATACATATATATATATATATATATATATATATATATATATATATATATATATATATATATATATATATATATATATACCTATATATATATATATATATATATATATATATATATATATATATATATATATATATACCTCATATATATGTATATACCTCAAATATATATATGTACCTCATATACATTTATATATATATACCTCAATTTATCTATATATATACCTCACATATGGAAGTGCTCCCCCTTCCCCCCCACCCCCACCCCACCCCCTCCTCCATTCCCCGGACCATTCCCTTCATGTGGCCAGGCATAAATATCAAACTTAAAAAAAAGTAAAATAGCCATCCTACATAGGTATGATCTTATATCATTCAAAATAGTGTAGAAAGAACCTTAATTCAGTGATCCTTGCTTAGTTGAGAAAACACCCACAAGGTCTACCCCTCCAAAAAGGATATAAATTCCAGAAAAATTCTAGATCAAATCCACATCTAGATTTGATTTACTGTAAATCACATGCATAACCAGATAAAGACATGAAATTTATTGGTATATCAAATTAATTTTATATTCATCTTAATGTGGTGATATGTAATTAACTATTACTCATTGATACTTTCTTTATTTCTGGATGGCCTAATTTCAGTGGGTTTATGGTTCAAATTAGTAGGCTAGGCTAGGACTACTGGCTAAAAACATTGGCCATTGGGCCTATCTAAAAAAAATTTTTATTTTTTACTGATTCTGGTCCTACTCGGATTTATTGATTATAGTGGGGCGGATATGTGACTAAGGTGTGCACTTCTGGATAGAAGCGTGAAAATTTGCACAAAGGGGGTTTTTGAGTATGCTGATTTCAAAAATTGCAGGAACCACGATGTCACTCCAACCCTTCCGCCAAAAATTCAAAATTCAAAATGGCCACCACAAACACGTTTTGCCCATAAATCAGCTGTTAGTGCCCCGATTGCCATGATCTTGGTGTCTATACCTATGTTCTTGAGGTCAAGAAATCCAATAAAACCCATGCGAAACATCATAAGATCCATCTTCTTGCCAAAAAATTGAAAATTCAATTAAAAATGGCCGCCACAAACTTATATGAGAATCTCATGAGAAAAGAAAAGTTCTCATGAGAGCATGAAAAACAATTATGAGAATCAGGACAAACAACATGAGACAGCCACAAAGCCGAGACGATAGCCCCTGATACCCGCGTCAGACAAATCGCTACGGAGCTCAGAGATACTAAGCTGTTGGCTAAATTATCAGTTGGAGATAGGATCGCTATTGATGCTGTATATCACTTGAATTGCTTAGGTTCATTCTATAACAAACATAGATCCCAACAAAGAAGTTCAACTGAGAAGGGTCGCCATATTAACCCACAGCCACTTGCATTTGCTGAGGTGGTGTCATACATTGAGGAATATGGCCAATTGAGTGGAGACCTCAATCATGTTTTCAAACTCTCTGATCTCAAGGAATTGTATTGCGAGTGCCTCCATGAATTAGGTGGTGAGCCAAGTAAACGCATCCATTCCACCAGACTCGCGCAGAAACTCCAGCAACATATTCCAGATCTGAAAGCTCACAACAGCAAGTCTGGCACAGTATTGTTATTCAAGGAAGATGTTGGTGATACCTTGCTAGATGCATGCAACTTTGATCCAGATGAAGAAGCTGTAATATTGATGAGAGTGGCAAAGTTGGTCCGCAAAGAAATATTTGAGAAAAAATACCACTTCAATAGTTCCTTATGTGATGAACAATTTGACAATCTACCTCCTTCTCTATCTGCCCTCGTCGGGATGATTCTAGGGAGGTCAAATGCAACACAACGTGTAGATGACAACGATGTAAGCACAGCTGCCTTGTCCATCACACAGTTACTTGTCTTCAATGCCGTCAAACGAGGTAGGAGAGCTTCTGTAACAGCATGGCACAATTCGGACTGTGAGACGGTTCTCCCATTGTATCTTGGCCTGCTTATTTACAACCGAACGCGTAAACGTGATCTCATTGACAATCTATTTGAAAAGGGTCTGTCGGTGTCATATGACAGAGTTTTGCAACTGTCTACTGATGAAGCTAATAGAATAATTGACATATATGAGAATGAGGGCATTGTCTGTCCTTCAAACCTCAGAGACAAACTGTTCACCACTGGAAATCTCGATAATATAGATCACAACACGTCATCCACCTCAAGTCGTGATTCTTTTCATGGCACCGCAATATCAATAACACAGCACATCACAAATGACAATCCTGGTGTTGTTAGGGTCCTTCAGGAGATTCCCGAAAACAGGGCCCAACCAAAGTCGAAATCTATCAAGTCATTACCAAAGTCATATACTGATGTGCCACCGGTTTCGCTCCCTAATAATGTCATCCCAACAGTAGAGGATAATGAAGCAATTCCAATATCTGCGGAAATGAATGATGATGAAATGCAAAAGTTTTGGTTTAAAAAAGTGAGGACGAAGTTGGCTAATGAAAATCAAATTGATCAGGTGAAGACGGACATATCATGGTCAGCCTACTTTGCCAGCTTACAGGTGTCTCTACCCAAGACATCTGCAATTATCTCTCTCTTACCATTATTTCGAGATCAAGCACATTCACCCGCTATGGTCAAGCATGGGATGAATATCATCAAACAGATCACGGTTCGTGTCAACCCAGGCCAGATACCACTGCTCATTGTCGATCAGCCATTATATGCAATTGCAAAACGAATTCAGTGGAAATGGCCAGAAGAGTATGGTGAAAGACATTACGTTGTACTGATGGGGGTCTCCATATAGAAATGGCCATGTTGAAAGTAATTGGCGACTGGCTTGATGGTAGTGGTTGGACCTATGTTATGACTTCGGCCAATGTTACAACTGAGGGACGTGCCGGCTGGTCTGCAGAAAGGTTCACACACATCCAGAGGTCAGTGGGCACATCAAGTAACCGCAGCGGCTCTGTACATTCTCCTTCACAGGTCATATGCTGAGTATCAAATCAACACATCAGATGATGAACAAATACTCTATGATGAGTGGTGTAAACAGATGGCTTCAAAGCATCCTCAGTTCGATTACTGGTACAAAGTCTGGCAGTTGGAACTTCTCTTCCTACAGTTCCTTAGATCACAGCGTGAGCAAAGATATGTTGCCTACGTGCAGTCACTTGGAAAGATTATTCCATGGATGTTCGCTTTTGACCACTACCACTATGCTCGCTGGATGACCGTTCATGTGAGAGACCTACAATCCCTTGAGATTAACTGCCCTACCACACATGCAGAGTTCCTCAAAGGTAACTTTGTGACACAAAAAACTATGCACAAATTCTCAGCACTAGCCCATGATCAAGTTCATGAACAGCTGAATGCAATGGTGAAGGGAGATGGAGGCATAATAGGTATCACTGAAAATGAAGCAGCACTAGCAAGGTGGATGGTGGCAGGTCCAGAAATAGCTAGACTTCTAATGGAGTATGATGACAAACATGCTAGGGGAAAGAAGGACACAGAACGCCACCATGAACAAATACCAAGTGTACAGAAGACTTTCTTATCTCACGTCAAGAGTGTCACTGATGTAATGGATGAACTTGGCAACCCCTTTGCTGATACAAGCACAGACCTCTACGCACTTGACACCAAAGTGATAATGTCTGATAGTGTGGTAAATGCTATAAGGTCCGCAGAAGACATAGGCAAAACACAGTACAAGAAATTTGTTGCCGAGCGTATCAATGGCACAATCACTGCATTCAAAGACACCATACATAAGAACAATCTGCCTTTGTTAAATTCTAGTTCACGAAAGAAACCTGCAAAGTCCGCTTCCAAGATTTCCAACCTGCATAGTGATGTTTGTCTCTTTTCACGGATGTATATATCGTGTCAAGCTAGAGAAAGCAATATAGATGCCTTCTTCAGCCATGAAAATCATGCCTGACCTCCATCATTGGCATCAAATGGTATTATGCATCAAACATGCAAATCTGACTTGATGGGATGCCTGGAGACAATGGTACCACAACCAGAATCTGTTCCAAAAGTTGACGTCAAAATTGTTGACGGTGCTGCCCTTGTGCACATGCTTGATCCAAAGAAGTCCAAACTTTCTGTCAAAACATTCCAGGACTATTCACAACTGGTGTTCTTGCCTTACATAGAACACATGTTACAAGACGTTGTTCGTGTAGATGTTGTCTGGGATGTCTACAGGGAGGACAGCCTAAAGACACAAACACGACAGAGCCGTGGATCTGGTAATCATCTCCGGGTGGACAACAACACCAATATTCCTGTTAACTAGAAGAACTTCCTTCGCTGTGATGCAAACAAAGACAGCCTGTTCCGACTTCTAGCCAATGCAATACAAGAGTTTCAACCTCCCCCAGAGAAGCAAGTGATCTCCACACATGGCCAGAATGCTGTATCATCTCCCATGACTGACCTTTCAAGCTTGTCCTGCACTCACGAAGAAGCGGACACACGGCTTCTTTTTCATGCTTCCCATGCGTTCCATCATGGATTTACCAAGCTGATGATACACGCAACAGATACTGATGTGGTGGTTATTGCACTTGCAGTGTCCAGCGTTTTACAGGACTGTGAAATATGGATAGCATTTGGTCATGGTGGTAGACTACGTTACATCCCATGCCACCTAATTGCAGCGGAATTAGGCAATGACGCATCATGGGGTTTACTATTCTTGCACGCAATATCAGGATGTGATACTGTCTCTGCCTTTCATGGAATTGGAAAGAGAACCACTTGGGCTGTATGGTGCAGTATGCCTTATCTCAGACCAATTTTTGCTCGGTTATCCCATGCTCCATGCCAGGTTTCCCCCAGCGACTTGGAGCAAATAGAGAGATATGTTGTTCTCTTGTATCAGCGAACATCATTACTCAACCATGTGAATGAAGCCAGGAAGCACTTGTTCACTCAAAACCGTAAGATGGAAAACATTCCTCCAAACAGCATGTGAAAAGAGCTGTTTATCAGGCAAGGCACATCTGGGGACAGTCACTTATAGGAGACCCTGAAGTTCCATCGCCAGATTTATGGGGCTGGGAGAGAGTAAGAGGTGATTCCCCATGGACTCCATGCTGGACCACTCCTCCAGAGGCAGCCAAAGCTCGTCAGGAACTGCTGAAATGTGGATGCAAAAAGTCTTGTACAAAAAGATGCAAGTGTGTCTGCGCAAATCTCAAGTGTACACAGTTGTGTTTCTGTTCCGGACAGTGTAGCAGAGAATAAAGCAAATCTGAACATATGAGATACTGACAGCGATCATGTAATTATTTTTAACATAATGTATGACACACTATATGACTGCTTTACCTGAAAAGGGTATACCATGCTCAATTGTGATATACTTTGATCTGACAAATAAATGCTATTATATGGAATTGTTTTCAACTTTTCACCATAATATTTCATATGTATTCTACCGACTTGGTATAGATAGTAAGATCTCGGTGATTGGGGCAGGTTTTTTGGTCAAAAACTTGTTTTGTGAGGGCATTTTGATTGTATCTGTTTTACTATTCACAATATAATGTACGTCATGATATTTCATGTTTTCTATTGGGTTCCTTGACATAAAACAGGTATAGATACCAATAAATGATAGCTGGATAGCCATTTTATGGCCAACAATGGATTTGCGACGGCCTTTTTGAATTCTAGGTTTTTCGTGGGAAGATGTTATAATAGTTTACGTGGGTTTTATTGGGTACATTGACCTCAAAAAGATATGTCTAGAGACCAAGATTATGGCTATTTGGGCACTTAGATCCGTTTTATGGTAAAAAAGCTTTCTTGTGGCGGCCATGTTGAATTTTAAATTTTTTTGGGGGAAAGATGTATCTCATGATGTTTGGCATATGTTTTATTAAATTTCTTGACCTCAAGAACATAGGTATAGACACCAAGATCATGTTAATCGGGGAACTAACATCTGATTTATGGGCAAAAACGTGTTTATGGCGGCCATTTTGAAATTTCGACTTTTGGGCGGGAAACGTTAAAGTGATATCGTGGTTCCCGCAATTTTTGAAATCAGCATACTCAAAAACCCCTTTGTGCAAATTTTCATGCTTCTATCCAGAAGTGCACACTTTAGGTAAAAATTGTTACATATCCGCCCCACTATTATATCTTTTAAGTTTGACAAAATTTGATTAAAGTTTTTATTTAAGCCTAATAATTAGATTACAATCGCTGAAAGAGTTTTCACAGCGATTAATGACTGATTAATCGGATCCGTATTTTCATGTGTGAACACTAATACTGACCTTGATTAAAACTAGTGCAAACTACAATCTTGGACAAAATTCTTGAGACACTTATTTACGATTTAAAAAAAATCGAAATATACAATAATAAAATAGCCCCTTCCCCGTCCCCTTTCAATGTTGGACCATAATTTTTCTGCATTACCTTCTTTTAAATGAACAGTAGTTTAAGTCAATTACAAATATGCAAACATTGAATGGGAGGGGTGGGGGAGGGGAGAGGCTGCTTGGCGGTGTGGATCAATTAAATACCCCCTTCGACGCCCCCTTTCAATATTAGACCAGACATTTTCTGCATTACCTTCTTTTAAATTTTTAATGAACAGTAGTTTAAGTCAACTATATATATATATATATATATATATATATATATATATATATATATATATATATATATATATATATATATATATATATATATATATATATATATATATATATATATATATATATATATATATATATATATATATATATATATATATATATGTGTATATATATATATATATATATATATATATATATATATATATATATATATATATATATATATATATATATATATATACATATATATATATATATATATATATATATACATATATATGTATATATATACATATATATATATATATATATATATACTATGTATATATATATATGTATATATATATATATATATATATATATATATATATATATATATATATATATATATATATATATATATATATATATATACATATACATATTTATCAACAAGCAGGATCTGAGCTGCAACCAGTGGTTTTACCTTAGCGGATCGTCAGGCAACTGAAGCTAGGTAATTATTCAGAACAGGTCAGCGCTTCTTCTTAGTACGGTTGGGTGGTCTCATTTTACAATGGCGGCAAGAGGATACTATTTCTGATCTTTTTTGTTGAGGAGGTTTTCTTTCGTTGCGTTGACAATGGCTAGTTTTTCCTCGGTGCATAGATTGCATTGTCCAGATGAATTAATTAAGGTGTTTGATTGTTTGACGATCGACCAGGAGATCTTGAAGTTTTCGTTCTTTTCTTTTAAAGTCCAGATGAATTTAGAAAGCTCTGTTTCGCTGGAATGTATTCTGTGTTTGAAAGACTTGTTGTGATTGTAAAACCGCTGTTTGAAGTCCCCACCTGTCATGCCATTGTATGTAAAGACAGCATCGTTTTTGTGTACTTGAGCTTTGTACACAATGGCTTTAGCCAAGCAATCTCCGTTCAGGGGCAGTCACTTTTATGCGGCAGTTGCATTGTTTTTGGGGTGGTTGAGCTTGTTTGTGATAGGATTTTCGAGTTGTGGCTCTGGATGATTGATTTGATGTTTTTCATGCAGCTGTAGCTCACTTTGATAGTATTCTTGTTGAAGATTTGGTGGAATTTGTGGCTGTGAGGGAAATGTTTGGTGATTAATTTCAAAAAGATTTTTCCTACATTAGTTTTTACTGTTCTGCTAAAAGGTGGGTTAAACCAAATGATTTTTCTGCTCCGGTTTTTGCGATTTTTGCATTCGGCGTCTGGTGGCGGGGTGTATTCAAATTTGGGTTGATAGCCGCTTGCTATTAAGGCATTTTTGTAGTCTGAGGTGGCATTGTTGAAAACGGTTGCATCGTGTGAGAGTTCTGAAAGGCGTTTATTGGCGGCTGCTGGGATGTTGCGGATTATAAGGGCAGGGTGGTCTGACTGGGTGTTTATGAAAACCGGTTGGTCGTTGGGTTTCCTGTACGGATGGAAAGTGCTGGATGTGAGGTTTAGCGTGACATCTAGGTAGTTGACGATCTTTAGGTTAGTTTGAATTGTAATTTTGAGGCCGAGGCTGTCAAAAACTTTGATGAAATCCTTTCTAATGCGGTCTGCCTGTGGCCCTGATGTTGATTTTAAGATAGCCAGTCCGTCGTCTCTGTACAGGCCGAGGTCATTAATGGGGAACTTCCTGCTAATGATGTGAAGGGTGTATAGGCCTACCAATTCACAAATCTCGGCTCCGTCTGAGCTTCCCATAGTCACATCAAATGCCTTGGGGCTTCCAGCATTCTCAGATTTCACCCAGGGTGTACCATTGTTGAATAATAGTGAGCTTCTTGCGTGCATAATGGTTCTATAATCTAGGTCGGAAACTGTGGTGTGGTTGCGTGCCCAATTTAGAGAGTTGGTGAGTAGGTGTTCTGATATTGAGGATAAAAATCCACGATGTCGAAAATCATAAAAGTGTGTTTGGACTATGCGCCGAGGAAAAACTAGCCATTGTCAACGCAACCAAAGAAAACCTCCTCAACAAAAGATCAGAAATAGTATCCTCTTGCCGCCATTGTAAAATGAGACCACCCAACCGTACTAAGAAGAAGCGCTGACCTGTTCTGAATAATTACCTAGCTTCAGTTGCCTGACGATCCGCTAAGGTGAAACCACTGGTTGCAGCTCAGATCCTGCTTGTTGATAAATATGTGTAATTGCTCTGCTACTGCATCGAGCACTTTTACCAATGTTGAGAAACATCATATATATTTCTATATATATATATATATATATATATATATATATATATATATATATATATATATATATATATATATATATATATATATATATATATATATATATATATATATATATATATATATATATATATATATATATATATATATATATATATATATATATATATATATATATATATATATATATATATATATATATATATATATATATATATATATATATATATATATATATATATATATATATATATATATATATATATATATATATATATATATATATATATATATATATATATATATATATATATATATATATATATATATATATATATATATATATATATATATATATATATATATATATATATATATATATATATATATATATATATATATATATATATATATATATATATATATATATATATATATATATATATATATATATATATATATATATATATATATATATATATATATATATATATATATATATATATATATATTTATATATATATATATATATATATATATATATATATATATATATATATATATATATATATATATATATATATATATATATATATATATATATATATATATATATATATATATATATATATATATATATATATATATATATATATATATATATATATATATATATATATATATATATATATATATATATATATATATATATATATATATATATATATATATATATATATATATATATATATATATTTATATATGCCAACAATGAATGGGAGCTGTGGGGGAGGAGAGAGGATGCTTGGCGGTGTGGAGGAGGGCAAAGAGGTGAAAATGAATCAAAAGCATGCCACTGAATATTAAGTGTCTCAAGGAATTTTGTCCAAGATTGTCTGAGAATGGAATGCGGAGGTCGTTAAAGAAAATGAGCGAGCTTTTTCAAAGTTTCTTAAACTTGTTTAGGAATTGTTAACTTGTAAATTACAATTATCATTTTGTTTTTTTCGGGGAAGGGGTTTCTTGCAATTGTTAGAATTTGAGCAGCACTTGGAAACTATCAAATTGTAATCGGATAATTTGAGTGCAATTAAGAAAAGGTATACGGTACAATTCTACTGGCCAGGTAAATTCAAAGGAACGTTGAATTTTTCGGAATATAGTATTCTCAAACATGATAAAACTTTACTTTTGGATAATAATTCGGTTGTTATTTATATATGTATATCGGCAGTACGCCACATTCTACCATCATTTTAAGGTAAATTGTTGGAGACTTCACAGAACTTTAATCAAAAAAGGAGGTGAATTTCAGCAGCGTAACAATCAACTAATAATTTTAAATCTTGCGTGCTTTGTCTAAAGGAGCAGACCAATTTGAATAATTTGAAATGCCAAACAAAACTTAGCATGATTTATGAATACTTAAACTGATATCAATTTGTGGTAGAATACTCTACCCATTGTTAAACTTTGATCCTAACAATACCTGAATATTTTCTAAAAATACTAACATACAAGTCAATGGTCTAGTGGGAGTTTCGAAATCTTTCGAAATTAGATTTTGCATTTCGAACCTGTGTTTTATTAGATGTTTAAAATTTGTTCTCTATTTATCAAAATATCATTTTCTTCATCTTTTTGTTCAATCAGAATTTCATTTCGTCGGAAAGAAAAATTAAAAGATGCCAAAACAATCCAGCAACTTGTGCTTTTACTTCTCGGACAATCTTGGACAAAATACTTGAGACACTCACTTACTATTTTATAAAATCGAAAACATATCCAAATATACAATCAATAAAATACACCCTCCCCCACCCCCGTTCAATGCTGGACCATAATTTGTCTGCATTACCTTCTTTTGAATAAACGGTAATTTAAGTCAACAATATATATGTCAACATTGAATGGGAGGGGTGGGGGAAGGGAGAGGATGCTTGGCGGTGTGGAGGAGGGAAAAGAGGTTAAAATGAATTAAAAATCATGCTCTTAACGTCATCTATAAATAAACATTCCCATGGTCTACAATAACCCAAGAGGTAAATTTTATACGAAAAATAAAGAAGCAATTTTGACAAGAGATTTAACAGAAAACACCATTGATTATAGTGCCTCGAGGAATTTGTCCAACATTGTAGTTTAAGTTTACTTGCGAAACAACAAATTTTTAATTAAAATCACAATCGTGAAGATTACTCCTCACTACTATTCTGCATAGAAATTGACTAAATTCAAGCATTTTGTGCAAAATTAATGATGAAATAGGCCAAAATAACTCATTTTACATTTAATTAATGATAAGCAATCCAGCACAATAAGCGCACATAAAGTTTCCCGCACTGTGCCTACCAATTTGCCTGCGCTTGCAAAGTTGCTGGATTTTCGAGGTAAGGCATTAAGGAATGTGGTGGTGCACGGCAATGTAACAATGCTTTTTCTCAATCTTCAATCAAAATGAAAAACAAACAGTCACTTATCATTGCATTCAATGGGAGAAAAACATATTTTTTAACAAAAACTGGACAGAATTTATATTTCTTCAAAGATGTTGTGTATTAGATAATTGTTTCCAACATACACAAGTACCATTAATTTTCGCTGACTGGCTGAGGCGACACAAGTATTCATAGAAAATATCCAATTGACTGTTATGATAAAGTTTCCCCTCCAACTCTTGGATTAGGTCTATAGAGCGTGATTTTACTGACGACAACAAGTGAACGTGTATTCTTCTTGTACCTTGTTGCAGTGTATCAAGCAGTGAAAAGTTTGCTTTCTCCACACCAAAGATTTACGCAAGAATTAAAAAAATAGAAGTAGAAGAGCTTCTACTTCCATGTTTAAATCTTTTTTCATATCCCTGTAATTTACATGTATTTCTCTATAAATTTGGAATGGAAGTACGCACAAATTTGTCAAACTGGCTAAGCAGGCTCCATGCCGAAGATTTTTGGCGTAACATACATAGGCCTACTTTCCAGACTAGTATTTTTTCTTTCCCGACTGCTGCACTGTAGCTCACATTTAAGTGTTTATTCTTTTAGATTTCACAAGTGCACTTTCTCAGCAAAAGGGGGTTCGTTATTCGAAATGTACGGCATTGCTACTTGCAGCGCCCTCACTCAATATTTCTTAAGTAATGTACACGTTGTACACACTGTATTCGCTTAAACAATTCCCGAAATGAACTCCGTACGTACAGTGTATGTATAATTGTACAATGTATGCATGGTGTGTGAAAGCAGTGATGTGTACATTTTCGGTGGCTTTGAGATGTTCGATTTTCTAACATGTGGAAAAACCGAACATCGTTGATGTAAGGGCGTGAATCTTACATGGGGAAAACAAACTCTAAAATTCCAGATGATTATTCTTTTAGATTTCAAATGGGAACTTTCACAACAAAAAAAGGGGTTCGTTCGCTCGGAAGAACCCCTAGTAGGCTAGTCAGATAAACATCTACGCCTATATGCTATAGCCATTACATGACTGCGAATACTGTATTGCATGTAGTGCGTCATGTAGGGCACACATAGGGAGATGTTATCTTACTAAGTAGGCCTAGGCCTAACCTAATATTTTTGTATAAAACTTTGGGGCAACAAACTATGAAATTCCAGGTGATTATTATTCTTCTAGATTTCAAATGGGCACTTTCTCAAGAAAAGGGAGTTCGTTCGTTCGGACGAAACCCCCTGGCTACGGGCATGATAAAGTGTAATTACTAACACTGCTGGCATCAGTCTGATGGTAGGCCTACTAATTTTAGGCCTAGCCAGCTACTAACGCTAGTACTAGATCTAACGTGACTAGGCCTAATAAAACTATGAGTACGACACACGGGGAGTAGGCTAGGCTAGTACTATGCTATCGACGTAACGTGTTAGGCCTAAAGTGTAACGTTCATTAACGTTAGGCCTAACTTAACGTTGAAATCCCCGGTCCTAAAAACATGAATACACCGTTCTTTTACGTAACCGGTTGCACTGTAACTGCTGTACTTACGGTAGATAAAACAAATATAGTTAACTTCTCTTTGTTGACTTCTCCTTTTTATTTTTGTTGTAACTTGTAAGTATTATTGGTAGTTCTCAGGTAATCATAAATGTACATGATACATTGCTTAGTCCAAGTTTACTCTACCAAGTACCATTATCGTTGCTTTCAAACCGCCTTTTTTCTCAAAATAAAATCGGGACTATACAAAAGTCCCACGGAGTAATCTTGGTATCATTTTAACCATTTGTAATGTGGTTGCATTACTCACATTAGACTCAAATTGGCCCTTATAAATAGTTAATGACTTGAAATAACCTTTTGTCCCCCTGACGCATCCTATTTAAACCATCCAGCCTGGTACTTAAAATATTTTTGGTATTGGTGTGCAACATGCATGACCACAACGAGTAATCAGGAATATACAGTCTTCTGCCTGTCTCGGTCTGGTCTGGGTTTGTGGGTTGGACATGATAATAGTGCTAATTTGTCCCATTAATCATGTTAATCACTGTATTATTATACTGTGCTTTGATTATGTATACAAGTAGCTGTAAATAGAGCAGAATTGGATTGAGATTCAGAGAGAGAGGATGTCTCAGATCAGTCAATCATGTAGCTCAAAATATATTTTACTTAATCCTAATATTGCTGTGTTATAGTATTTTCTGTATTTGTTGATTTATTATGTGTTTCGAGACCGCCACAAAGACTCGGCGACGCTACACTTTACTCTACCATGTCTACCATGGCTTTAAAAAATGCGAGCCCAATTTTTACAACTTTTTTTTCTTTTTCCATAAGCATTTTTGACAACATTCCTTTCATAAGTTTGGTTGGCAGGGAAGCTAAGAAAATTATGTTTTGAGTAAAGAAAGGCAAATTAGGAAATATTGCACACAAATATGCTAATTAAGCAATGTTTGGCTAAAATTGGTCATCAAATGGCCAATCTTTGCACAAATATAACTCCTTGTCAGTATTGAAAACAGAGATTTGTGTTACATATTTAGATTCTTGATCAAATTTCCTTTCTATTGATGCTAATCTAGAATTTTTAGAAAGAAAGGAAAAATGAAAATACACTAAAAAGTTTTAAGTGAAATGACCCCCTGAAAACTGCAGCAGAAAAATTATTTACAACGCCGTAGTCACGGTAGGACTCGAACCTGGCGCGCTTGCGTGCTAGCCACGTTACCACTGTGCCACATCATTGAAAGTAATGTGGTCAAATTGTATTATTATTCACTTGGTCGGTGCCACGTCATATCCGGAAGATAACGTCATTTTCTGGAGTGAAAACAAACTTTTGCGCGATGCACGTGATAAGTCCGTTTTCGTTTACTGTGTGCGGTACGTATGGCATGTAAGCAAATACAGCTGATCGCTTTTTTTCTCACTCCAATGCGGAGGAATGCGCGCGGTTGATGACCTCAGGTCACATTTCCAACCAAGTGAATAGCAAAGGTCCAAATAGAGGGAGGTATGCCTGTATTTATATATCAAATATTAATGAAAGGAAATTGCAAGCACTTTCGCACGGCGGTTCAAGAAAGCATGTGCAATGTGCGGTTTTGGTACACGATTTTTTTGAAGAAAATAACGGGTCAAAAATGGCAGAAATTCATGAAATTTTGATGAAATTTCTTCAAAACAAAAATTGCAGGTAAGTATTATAAGAATTAGACCAGAAATCAATAAAATCATGTCTTTGATTTTGAAGCAAAAATGTGATCTTGAAGTTATTGTTAGATTTAAAAGAAAAAAAACATTTTTGCAAATTTTGAGTTTTACACTTTTTCAAGCAAATTTTTCTCAAAATTCTGTAATAAAAAAGTTACATTTTGTGAAAGAAATATAGCATAGCATAGCAAGGTTTAATGTCCCAAAACATCCAGTGCTGGACAATATATCAAGACGGCCACGGCCTTTGATAACCAGTTGAAAACCCACCAGGATTCGAAACCGGGACGTGTGGGTGAGACGACAAAGCACTAACCACTACACCACGGAGGTCTGTTATTTCAGAGTACTTTAAAATGATACCAAGATTACTCCATAGGACTTGGTAAAGTCCCAATTCTATTTTTAGAAAAAGGTGTTTACGAAAATGAGGGAACTTTTTCAAAAAAATCTAAACTTGTTTAGGAATTGTTAACTTGTAAATTAGAATTATCAATATTTTTTTTTCGGGGAAGGGGTTTCTTGCAATTGTTAGAATTTGAGCAGCACTTGAAAAATATCAAAACGTAATTGGATAATTTTAGTGCAGTTAAGAAAAGGTATACGGTACAATTCTACTGGCCAGGGAAATTCAAAGGAGCGTTGAATTTTCGGAATATGGTGTTGTCAAACATGATAAAACTTTACCCTGGATAATAGTTTGGTTGTTATATATATATGTATATCGGCAGTACGTCACATTCTACCATCATTTTAAGGTAAATTGTTGGAGACATCACTCACAGAATTTTAATCGAAAAAGGAGTAGAATGTCAGCAGCGTAACAATCAAGTAATAATTTTAAATCTTGCGTGCTTTGTCTAAAGGAGCAGACCAATTCGAATAAGTTAAAATGCCAAACAAAACTTAGCATGATTTATGAATACTTAAACTGATATTAATTTGTAGTAGAATACTCTACCCATTGTTAACTTTTTACCCTGACAATACCTGAATAACTTCTGAAAATACTAACATACAAGTCAATGGTCTAGTGGGAGTTTCGAAGTCTGTTATCATTTCTTCCCTGGTTCAATTCTATGGATATAACAGATTAGATTTTGCATTTCGAAGCTGTGTTTTCAATCAATCAATCGCCATAAGCCTAGCGGCTCGTTAACGCACTCCTCAGGGTCATTGAATATGATGTGTCTGGCTGTTGTTTTTGAAGTAGAATTCGGGACCACCCTGCAGTAGCCAGATCAGATGCAGACAATCCACTCCTACCTCTTCAGGCCATCCATCCACCTGGCACGAGGGCGCACAGCATATCTTCTGGTACCAGAGGGAAGGCCTGACATCATGGGGGCAAGGCCTTTACGAACACAATGTCCATGCCACGTAGCTTGTTGCTCCAGGATTATGTCAGATGAAAAAAGCCATCTATCTCCAATCAGATGTAGTAGGTGGTCATTGGAAATTTTGTCAGACCATGTTAATCCAAGCAGGCGCCGCTAGATAGTTCTTCCAAATGCATCAAGAGCTGTCAGGTCATTTTTCTTCATAGTCCAGGTTGATGCACCATATGTAAGTCTGGCCATGACAAGGGACTTAATGAGAATCATCTTCACTTTTAAGTCAATGTGAGTGGATTTTATGCAACTACACTGGTTAATGCTCTGCTTTGCCATTGCAATGCGGCTTCGTATTTCTGCAGAATCATCAGTGTTGTAGGACAGGACTGAGCCAAGGTAGCGGAATGAAGTGACACGTTTGATAGCAGTACCATTGTATGAAATTAAAAAGTTATCCAGTGTGGGCTGTATTACCATGTACTCAGTTTTATCAGGGTGTAGTTGGAGACCATATTGCGAAGCAATGACACCAAGCAACTGTAGCTGGATTTCTGCATCATTAGCACTTAGTGCCCGGAGTGCAATATCATCTGCATATCGTAGTTCATTGGTAGTGAAACCTTCAACATCTGGAGGTACAAGATGTTCAGTTGCCTGAGTCCATTCACGCATCATTGCCTCTGTGTAAAGGTTGAAAATAGTTGGCGAGAGAGGACATCCTTGCCGCACTCCAACTGGTGTCTTGAACATTGGTGTACTTAAACCTTTCCATGTCAGGGTGTCCTTAGCTCTGGAGTAAAGGTTAGCAGTAAGGCGAAGCACATCAGCAGGGGCATTGAAGTCTTGGAGTACGTCCAACATCTTTGTGTGGATGACACTGTCAAATGCTTTTTTTAAATCAACAAATGTGACGTGGAGGGGCTTCTTCGTTGCGATATGAGCTTGAGCCATAAGTTTAAAGCGAAATATGGCATCAGTTGTAGATCTGCCAGGAATGAAACCGCATTGGTTGAGGCTGACTTCAACGTTGGCAATAGCTTGGAGTTTATTATGGAGGAGATACAAAACTATTTTACTGGAGTGACTGATCAAAGCTAGTGTGCGGTAGTTCGAGCATGTCCCTGAATCCCCCTTTTTCAAGAGTGCCACGTAGGTTGATATTGTAGCTTCCTCTGGCCAGATACCAGTTTTCCAAATCTCTTTAACTGCTACATGAATAGCTGTTAAGACTGATGTATCCTTGCAGGCTTCCTTAAGGCAATCAGCTTGAAGTTTATCACATCCAGGAGCTTTATTACTCTTGAGCATCTTTATAGCCTGCACTGTGTCGGATAGTGATGGAAGAGAAATTCGCAGGCAGTGTATGGAGTTGTAGAAACTACTGGAAGGTTGGATCTAAACAGTAGCCGAGAGTAATCATGCCAACGGGCAACTTCTTTCTCTGTAGATTTGAGTGAGTGACCAATAGCACTTTTAATGGTGGGGGTGGGTGAAGCATTGGTGAGAGTAATACGTCTGGTTATTTTAAACAAGGATTTGCTGTCATTGCGGTGAAAAGCCTAATTCATGCAATCAGACTGTGTTTTCAGCCACTTGTGGAGGTCTCTTTTACAAGCTCTTCTTGTGGCATTACGGAGCTTGTTGTAGTCTTCTAAGCCCGTTTTGAAAGCTTTGTGCTTGCGGCTGATGGGATTGAGAGTGTCTTCTGTAAGAAAAGGCTTCTTCTTTATGGTCTTTGTGTGGCCACACGTTGTAGTTGCTGACTCTTTTACTGTGGTTGTAATTTCAGATAAGTCAGAATGAACACCAATATGCATTGCAACATTCTCACGGAAACAACGAGCGACATCAGGATTACATAAAGCACTAATATTAGGTCTGGCCACATGCGTTTTCCTATAAGGAGAGCTTGATTTTTGCTTAATATTGCACAAAAGGAGACGGTGGTTAGTGTCAAAAGAAGCAGAGAAGGTGCGGCAATCAATTATGCAGTTGCGAATGGATTGTGGGACAAGGATGAAATCAATCACATTCTTGGCGTTGCCTGCTCTACTTATCCAAGTAATTTTTTGAAGAGGTCCTTTACAGAACCAAGTATTAGCAGCTGTGAGCTTGTAAGATGTGCAGAAATCCAACAGACGAGTGCCGCGCGTGTTACGCACTCCAAGTGTGTGGGGACCAATTACATCAGGATCGTCTCGGCTGGATCCAAGTTTAGCATTGAAATCACCAGCAATAATCAGGATATCATCTTTTGATGATCTTGAGAGGATGAAGGACTCTAGTTGTTCATAGAAAGTATCTACCATGTCATCAGCTGCTGTAGATGTAGGGGCATAGACTGCTACAAAGAGGAGGCAACCTTTCCTCAGTTTGACACGAACTGCCATAAGTCTGTCAGAGATGCATTCCACTGAAACCACGGCATTTAGCGCTCTGCGAGAAAGTAGAACACCAACACCAGCATAGTGGGTTTGTCCACCAGATAGAATAAGTCGACCATCAAGTCTGGTCTCTTGTCCAATGTTGTGGGTCACAGCAAGCGCGATAAGATCATAACTGTATGTTTTGAGAGTGGCTTCTAAATGTTTAGCAGCCAATGAGGTATTGAGTGTTGTTACATTCCAACTACCGATAGTAAATTCAAGACGTTGTCGACCACAGGGACCATGTCGCCTCGGCTTCATACCCTCCTTTGCAGGCTTTAGATATGACGCGTCATTAGACAATGGATGCGCATCAACAGCTTCTTCTTCCCGAGTAGCATTACAGACGGTGTTTTATTGGATGTTTAAAAATTCTTCTCTATTTATCAAAATATCGATTTCTTCATCTTTATAATCAATCAGAATTTTATTTTGTCAGAAATAAAAATAAAAAAATGCCAAAACAATCCAGCAACTTGTGCTTTTACTTCTCAGACAATCTTGGACAAAATACTTGAAACACTCACTTACTATTTTATCAAATCGAAAATATATCCAAATATACAATCAAAATTGCTACTTGCAGCGCCTTCACTCAATGTTTCTTAAGTAATGTACACACTGTATCCACTTAAACAATTCCCGAAATGAACTCCGTACGTACAGTGTATATGTAATTGTACACTGTATGCATGGTGTGTGAGGGCAGTGATGTGTACATTTTCGGTGGCCTTGAGATGTTCGATTTTCTAACATGTGGAAAAACCGAACATTGCTGATGTAAGGGCGTGAATCTTACATGGGGAAAACAAACTATAAAATTCCAGATACGTATTCTTTTAGATTTTATATGCGAACTTTCTCAACAAAAGGGGGTTCGTTCGCTCGGACAAAACCCCTGTCTACTAGTCAGATAAACATCTGACCGTAGTATATGCTAATGTTATAGCCATTACATGACTGCGAATACTGTATTGCATGTAGTGCGTAGCATGTAGGGCATACATAGGGAGATGTTATCTTACTAAGTAGGCCTAGGCCTAACCCACTGTACAATTTTTGTATAAAACTTTGGGGCAACAAACTATGAAATTCCAGGTGATTATTATTCTTTTAGATTTCAAATGGGCACTTTCTCAACAAAAGGGGGTTCGTTCGCTCGGACGAAACTCCCTGGCTACGGGCATAAAATAGTATAATTACTAACACTGCTGGCATCAGTCTGATGGTAGGCCTACTAACTTTAGGCCTGGTCAGCTACTAACGCTAGTACTAGGCCTAACGTGACTAGGCCTAACAAAACTATGAGTACGACACACGGGGAGTAAGCTAGGCTAGTACTATGCTAACGAAGTAGCGTGTTAGGCCTAAAGTGTAACGTTTATTAACGTTAGGCCTAACTTAACGTTGAAATCCCCGGTCCTAAAAACATGAATACACCGTTCTTTTACGTAACCGGTTGCACTGTAACTGCTTTACTTACGGTAGGTAAAAAATACCTAGTTAACTTCTCCTTGTTAACTTCTCCTTGCTAACTTCTCCTTTTTATTCTTGTTGTAACGTGTAAGTATTATTGGTAGTTCTCAGATAATCATAAATGTACATGATATATTGCTTAGCCCTAGTCTACTCTACCATTATCGCGCGCTGTTTTCAAACCGCCTTTTTTCTAAAAATAAAATCGGAACTTTACCAAAGTCCTATGGAGTAATCTTGGTATCATATTAATCTTTACTCTCTCCATGTGTACTAGGGCTTTAAAAAATGCGAGCCCAATTTTCATAACTTTTTTTTCATAGGCATTTTTGACAACCGTTTCCTTTCATTTTTCTTTGATAAGTTTTGTTGGAATGGAATCTAAGATAATTATATTTTGAGTAATGAAAGGCAAATTAGGAAATATTGGACAAAAATATGCAACTTAAGCAATTTTTTGCTAAATTTGGTTAACAAATGGCCAATCTTTGCACAAGTATAACTTCTTGTATTGAAAACAGAAATTTGTGTTACATATTTAGATTCTTTAACAAATTTCCTTTCTTTTGATGCTAATTTTTAGAAAGAAAGGAAAAATGAAAATACACCAAAAAAGATTTTAGTCAAATAACCCCCTGAAAACGGCAGCAGAAAAATTACTTACAACGCCGTAGTCACGGTAGGACTCGAACCTGGTGCGCTTGCGTGCTAGCCGCGCTACCACTGCGCCACATCACCAGCTTATTGAAAGTAATGTGGTCAAATTGTACTATTATTCACTTGGTCGGTGCCACGTCACATCCGGTAAAAGACGTCATTTTCTGGAGCGAAAACAAACTTTTGTGCGACGCACGTGTGAAGTCCGTATTCGTTTACTGTGGCATGTAAATATACACAGCTGATCGCTTTTTTTTTTCTCACTCCAATGCGGGGGTAATGCACGCGGTTACAATGCTGTCTGATGACCCCAGGTCACATTTCCGACCAAGTGAGTAGCAAAGGTCCAAATAGAGGGAGGTTTGCCTGTATTTATATATCAAACATTAATGAAAGGAAATTGCAAGCACTTTCGAACGGCAGTTCAAGGAAGCATGTGCGATGTGCGGTTTTGGTACACGATTTGTTGAAGAAAAAAACACGTCAAAAATGGCAGAAATTCATGAAATTTTAAAGACATTTCTCCAAAACAAAAAATTGCACGTAGGGACTATACAAAATAGTCCAGAAATCAATACAATTATGTCTTTGATTTTGAGGCAAAAATGTGATCTTGAAGTTCATTGTAAGATTTAAAAGAAAAAAAAACAGTTTTTGCAAATGTTTTAGAACATTTTGAGTTTTACTCTTTTTCAAGCAAATTTTTCTCAAAATTCTGTAATAAAAAAGTTACATTTTGTGAAAGAAATATAGCATAGCATAGCAAGGTTTAAGGTCCCGAAAGGATCCAGTGCTGGACATTATATCAAGGCTGCCACGGCCTTTGATAACTAGTTGTGAACTCTCTGGTTCCAAACCCACCCTGATTCGAACCCGAGACGTGTGTGTGAGACGACAAAGCACTACCCACTACACCACGGAGGTCTGTTATATCAGAGTACTTTAAAATGATACCTAGATTACTCCGTAGGACTTGGTGAAGTCCCAATTCTATTTTTAGAAAAAAGGTGGTTTGAAAACGGCGATAATATTGCCGCGTGGTAGAGTAAGGTTTAAAAGACAAAGAATACTTGAATTGCAATACTTACAAAATCCCACACGGTCAATCATACGGGTCAGCCTAATTCTCTTCAGCAACCCAATACTGATATCTATGATTGCATTGACTAAAGTTATCGATGTTTCTAATCATACGGACTTGCAATGACAAAGGAAATTGAAAGTTTTCATTTGATAACTTTTACAAGTTGCTGGGCATTTCCAATGCATGTGTTCCATTGATCCTGTAAAAGTCACCCAACGCATACCTTTATATTTATCTTTTGATGACAATACTAAATCTGACCGATAAGTCCAATCGATAAATTAAATCCGTCTTCAACTTTTGTTCGGCAACGATTGATGTTTTTTGGTACTTCCTTACTACATTTCTTATTAACGTTATTACTTGTGCCATTATATTGACCAAATTTTTCGATACTCACATATAGCGATAACAACTCCCTTGACAACGTCCTTCCGTCGATTACCTCCTTTTCGATTGTAAATATAGCGTTTGTAAATCAAGAAATATGTTATTACAAGCCCTGTTTATTGAAATGTCTTCATTAATGTAAAGATGTTCAACACCATTGTTAAAAACAAGTTGGTATGATCTTGGCTTTCTTGGGTACAAAATCCGATATTTTCAACGAACCAGAAAACGGACTACCAAACGGGGGTTGTTCACAAAGTGCATGGAAGAAGCTATCATGGAATTCCCTATGTCAATTCTAGTTCTTCGATCTTTGTCTGCAAAAGTTGGCTGATCAGGTTTCCTCGACAAAAAACAGTTATGTATACTTTCTCATATGACCTGACAACGACCATTTTTCACCTTTCTATCCCGGGAAATTTTCATAACTTTTTTTTTCATAGGCATTTTTGACAACCGTTTCCTTTCATTTTTCTTTAATAAGTTTTGTTGGAATGGAATCTAAGATAATTATATTTTGAGTAATGAAAGGCAAATTAGGAAATATTGGACAAAATATGCAACTTAAGCAATTTTTTGCTAAATTTGGTCAACAAATGGCCAATCTTTGCACAAGTATAACTTCTTGTATTGAAAACAGAAATTTGTTTTACATATTTAGATTCTTTAACAAATTTCCTTTCTATTGATGCTAATTTTTAGAAAGAAAGGAAAAATGAAAATACACCAAAAAAGATTTTAGTCAAATAACCCCCTGAAAACGGCAGCAGAAAAATTATTTACAACGCCGTAGTCACGGTAGGACTCGAACCTGGTGCGCTTGCGTGCTAGCCGCGCTACCACTGCGCCACATCACAAGCTTATTGAAAGTAATGTGGTCAAATTGTACTATTATTCACTTGGTCGGTGCACGTCACATCCGGAAAAAGACGTCATTTTCTGGAGCGAAAACAAACTTTTGCGCGACGCACGTGAGAAGTCCGTATTCGTTTACTGTGGCATGTAAATATACACAGCTGATCGCTTTTTTTTTCTCACTCCAATGCGGGGGTAATGCACGCGGTTACAATGCTGTCTGATGACCCCAGGTCACATTTCCGACCAAGTGAGTAGCAAAGGTCCAAATAGAGGGAGGTTTGCCTGTATTTATATATCAAACATTAATGAAAGGAAATTGCAAGCACTTTCGAACGGCAGTTCAAGGAAGCATGTGCGATGTGCGGTTTTGGTACACGATTTGTTGAAGAAAAAAACACGTCAAAAATGGCAGAAATTCATGAAATTTTAAAGACATTTCTCCAAAACAAAAAATTGCACGTAAGGGACTATACAAAATAGTCCAGAAATCAATACAATTATGTCTTTGATTTTGAGGCAAAAATGTGATCTTGAAGTTCATTGTAAGATTTAAAAGAAGAAAAAAAAACAGTTTTTGCAAATGTTTTAGAACATTTTGAGTTTTACTCTTTTTCAAGCAAATTTTTCTCAAAATTCTGTAATAAAAAAGTTACATTTTGTGAAAGAAATATAGCATAGCATAGCAAGGTTTAAGGTCCCGAAAGGATCCAGTGCTGGACATTATATCAAGGCTGCCACGGCCTTTGATAACTAGTTGTGAACTCTCTGGTTCCAAACCCACCCTGATTCGAAGCCGAGACGTGTGTGTGAGACGACAAAGCACTACCCACTACACCACGGAGGTCTGTTATATCAGAGTACTTTAAAATGATACCTAGATTACTCCGTAGGACTTGGTAAAGTCCCAATTCTATTTTTTTTTTTAAAGGTGGTTTGAAAACGGCGATAATATTGCCGCGTGGTAGAGTAAGGTTTAAAAGACAAAGAATACTTGAATTGCAATACTTACAAAATCCCACACGGTCAATCATACGGGTCAGCCTAATTCTCTTCAGCAACCCAATACTGATATCTATGATTGCATTGACTAAAGCTATCGATGTTTCTAATCATACGGACTTGCAATGACAAAGGAAATTGACAGTTTTCATTTGATAACTTTTACAAGTTGCTGGGCATTTCCAATGCATGTGTTCCATTGATCCTGTAAAAGTCACCCAACGCATACCTTTATATTTATCTTTTGATGACAATACTAAATCTGACCGATAAGTCTAATCGATAAATTAAACCCTTTTTCAACTTTTGTTTAGCAACAATTGATGTTTTTTAGTACTTCCTTACTACATTTCTTATTAACGTTATTACTTGTGCCATTATATTGACCAAATTTGTCAATACTCACATATAGCGATAACAACTCCCTTGACAACGTCCTTCCGTCGATTACCTCCTTTTCGATTGTAAATATAGCGTTTGTAAATCAAGAAATATGTTATTACAAGCCCTGTTTAATGAAATGTCTTCATTAATGTAAAGATGTTCAACACCATATCTTACAAACAGTTATGTATACTTCCTTATATGACCTGACAACGACCTTTTTTCACCTTTCTATCCCGGGAAATTTGTGAGGGCGGTAGGTCAGTATCACATATTGGCAGTTTTGATTTAACACTGTATGTGAAAGTCAAAGCAGTGAGTTGCCAAAAATGGCAACTCCCTGCCCAAAGGACCAATACCAAATGTTTGTGATAAAGTATCTCATTCTACCTCCTTATTTGCATAAATACTCGGTACTTCCGTGAGATAGTGTTAATGTTGAGGACTAGTTACTCATTGTGCTGTTGGACAGCAAGACGACTGGACGTAATCGCCCAGCGTCTCTTCTCCATATTAACGTTGTGTATTTTACACGACTGTTAATGCAGAACCAGGCTTGCTCGTTCTTGTGTGATCTTAGAAAATGATCTGGTGTAGAGTGTCGTATAATACTAATCCATCCTGTGTCAATATACCTTTAAGATGAACTAGATTCTGAACCCAGGTCACGAACTCGAGTAAACAAGCGACATATACCGTCTTTAAAATTGACGCGTATCCGTGAACTGGATAGTTCTCACGCCATTTTCTTATGTATTTGATTATATCAATTTCCAAAAAGCATTAATAAACAAGAACAAAGATTACGCACATAGAGCAGTATCTGTCAATCTCATATATTAGAGCACACTAGTAGGAGGAGCCAGATTCCTGATTGGTTAGAAGTTATTGACTACTCTGAATTCGTGTATCTGATTGGTTAAGTTAGGATATATGCATTAGTGAGATACCATCAAATATATTTTTGTTTTTGGTATAGTTGCAGAACAGTTTAAGTTGAGAAGGTTGCGGGATCTCAAGTAAGAGAGATCTGGAACTTTGTAAATTGTCAAGGATACATATCTTATAATGTGCTTTTTTACTGTTTTAGTGAGAGGACTGAATCGTGTAATAAAGATAATAAACAACATGCGAGTTTAAAAAGCAAAAACCAGGAATATCAATTTGTTGTGTATTTCGTATTAAAGTTCATAAACAGCGTAGCTGATGGCTACAGAGACAAGAAGAAAATAGCTCTCTTGATGCTATACTTCTCGTGAAGATTGTCACCTATCACCTGTACCAAGTAGCTCCCTAGCTAACGGGTTCAATTTCTGAGTTCATCGTACAGTGTACGTTATCCCGTTGTTAAAAGTCTGAAGTCGTACGGCGTTTGCACGCTATGCATAGCGGAACCTCTAAGGTGCAAAAGGTATCGACACTCGTAGGTCTGCATGGCCTCTGTGCCTATTATACTGGTGAAAATAATTGCGGAACTGTAACGTTCAACGCGGATAATCGTATTAATGGTGTTCACATGATCGTGGAACTGCGTAGCTAATGGCTACAGAACCAAGAAGAGAATAGCTCTTACAGCGCTATACTTCTTGTGAAGATTATCACTTGTCACCTGGCCACATAGCTAGTGGGTGTATATCCGGGTAAATCGTACGGTGTACGATATCCCGTGACAAAACTACGGAGCCGTACGCATCCGATCACCGGAGCCGTACTCTCTCGGTCGTACTTGAAAATACCGGTCGCCGTGGAGCTGTGCTCCGACCACGTTGCTTGAACCCAATCGCTGCAAAGAGTACAAAGAATGGACTCGCAGCAAAATCTGCACGCGTAACGCGTGAGATGGATGTCACCAGAGTGTGAATCAACAAAACATTAGCACGCTACGCCGGGATATCATGGGTGTGTAAAGCATCGACATTCGGGGACCTGCCCTCCATGTTCATGATACTGGTGAAAATAATTACTGAACTGTAACGTTCAACGAAGACAACCTTAATTGCGTTTACACGAGCCGCAGAACTGCGTAGCTAATGGCTACGAGACCGAGAAAAAATAGCTGTCATGAAGCTATACGTCTTGTAAAGAATGTCATCTGTCACCTGACCACGTAGCTTAGTAGCTAGTGGGCGTATAATCGGGTAAACCGTACAGTGTACGTTATCTCGTTAAAAATACCCCGTAAACACCGGCCACGGAACCATCCAATGGAACCGCCCGGACCCGTATACACGGGCCGCGGAACCGTCCAAGCCCGTAAACGCAAGCCACAGAACTGTATGGAATCGTACGGACCCGTAAACACAAGCCGCGGAACCGTACGGACCCGTAAACACAGGCTGCGGAACCGTCTGGTCCCATAAACACGGGCCCCGGAACCGTATGGATCTCGTAACAGTCCCATGGAATCGCCCAAAAACCCGTAAACACGGGCTGCGGAACCGTATTGAACTGTCCAGTCCCGTAAACACGGGCCG
>JAIGNY010002095.1:0-42500 GCA_020152595.1 Chiridota heheva
TAACATCAACAGGATGACGGTATTATTTTATATTTATGCTTGTGCCCATGAAAAAATTAAAGGGGCGCAACGTGTCTGGTTGATATTCAGGGGTCCCTTGTTAGTGAACCTCTTCCTTATTTATTAAAATTACCTTACAAAGAAGAAGAAAGTGGACTTAAAGACTTATTTATGGTACTTTCAATATTTTATTATCATGGAACCCCTTCCTAGATCCAATACTAAATCAAGGCTCCCATGTTAATTTTGTTGGAATACAACTCTTGTTTATGCTATAACATGTTTACCCGTGTATGCCACAGTTGCTCTTTCTTTCCAACAGACTGCCTCTCAAGGCTTAAACACTATACTGGTGACTCCCACAGCCTGCGGGGACAAACCTGACGTTGCACGGTCCATACATTAAACAGGTGTGGATCCAGGGGTGGTGTGCGGGGCACGCCCATTCCCCCTCCCCCCTCCCTCTCTTTCAGACCACATACATATACCCTCCACACTTAAAAGTTCCCAGTCTGATTGAAATTCTGGTTGATAGCCTCTCTACATAAGTCTAGAGTTAGAAGAATAACGTCTTTACAAGTTTTGCGCAAACCTCATGCACAACAGAACAAAAGTTAGTTAGAACTGATACCCCCATCTCCCCACTCTTCAGAAATTATTGGATCCGCACATGTTAAAGGACTACAAGTTTAAGGGTTATTGGTTAAGCAACTTCATTTTACATGAACTTGAGGAAGAAATCGGAAGAAACTAATTTGTGTAGAAACGGTTGAATTAAGACTACTTGTGACATCATATGGAAAGCATCTCAAGTCTTACCTCCATAGAGCTGTTGAATGTCGCCGATGTCAGATCTATGGAGAGTTGGAATAGGCTTGTTCCAATTGTAGTATGGACTCATGAGGGATCCCCGCACATTAGAGTGCCACAAACCTAGTAGATGCCCGATTTCGTGAGCTGCAACTTGATATAAGCTTATACCTGCCAAGAAATGTGAGAAATACAAAGAATGGAATATAGTTATAAATATCACATGTCATGGGCAGGATTTGCCTACCGAAAGTTGGGAGAAGGATTATGTCACAAAATCAATTTTGCCTACCAAAAGTGTGGGGAAATTACAGAATCACGCGAAGATACAATACAATCACCATACAAAAGATATAAATTTGGAGAAAAAAGTGTAGGGGAATTTACCTTTGCCAATCACTCTCCCCACACCCACCCATCCCCTCCGTAACCTTGTCTGTCACATGATGGCATCATCAACAAACATGCTTATTTGAGGTTTATAACGGCCAACAGATCTGGACAGGTATTTTGGCCAGGACACCCATGACCATTTATTAACCAGTTGTGGAAACACCAGTGGCGTAGCCTTCAAATAATACAGTTTCTGAAAAGTAGGGGACAGGTACATAGCCAGAAATTTGAATGGGAGGAGCATTCCTGTGGAAAAAAATTATTTGCAACAGAACCCAAAACGATTATCTAATCATGGGTTCACAGGACTAGTCTTTACTTAATTTGTTTTACCTTGTCTCTGATCTGGACTTGTCCAGTGTTCAGCGGCATCAAAGTGTAATCGGCCATCTGACGGGAGGAATGCATGCGCAAGTACCCCACCGACCTGATCAAATGGAAAGCCATCACCGTGGTTGCCCCTGACGAACTTGAGCGTAAGGTCAGCATTCTCGTTTGCATTCACCTCTGTGAAGCTCAAAGCTGACACATTTGCAAAAAGCTGAAAATAAAGATTTAATTATCTTTAAATGCGAGATATTCCTATAACAATTCTTCAAATTAAGATCAATGTTGTACCTGAGGGGAATAAGGTCCGGATCCCTTTCCCCACGCCCACGATCCCTCACCCTTTTTAGAAATAACGTTAATAAGGTCCCTTGGAACTCTCACTATTTGGACAGTCACATCAAATGTCACGATTTTGGGAGGAGAGGAGGATTCTTCCCTCCTGAAACTAATCGTACCGTATAGTTTCATATATCTGCAACAATATGGAGACTTATCTCACTGCAAACCCCTAAGATTTAATCCACACTAGGTAAAAAATTTGCAATCTTTATCCTTCCCTGCTTTTAATCTTAAGCAAACTCGGATAGCCAGAATCAGTGATCCACCGAACAGGTTTTGCCGTAAGTCCCCCCTCCACCCCTCCCTGTCCCCAATTTTAGGATGGAAAATGAAAGGTATATGTGAATACACTGTAGCATGACGTATTGAACAACCATCTGACCATGAAATGATTACTTACACAGGTATAAAGAAAACAATTAATGAATTAAACAGAAACATGGAAAATATTGAGATGACCAACTGGACAATACAGTTACCGAATGCAACGGCCATTTACTGGCTGGTAACACATGTACCGCAGCAGAGAGTGGCCCCCAATGGACCTCGTGGGTCCCCCATGGATATGCCGAGATATTCTCTATCTGGTCATACACGCAACATAACAGAGAATGGCCCAATAATCACATTTTTTTTTTAGAATGCATTGGGTCAATATAAGATTAATTGATTGCGAAACCCTTCTGTCGTGTCTGTGAAAAGACCGATTGAAACAATGACCAAAACAACACAGAATCATTTAATCAAATACAATCAATAAATGGAACGATGATTGTTAATAAATGGAACGATGGTTGTCATAACTAACATACATGGTATATATTAGTTAGATAACATATAACTGTGTACTAGCTATAGTACAAAGTATTGCATGTAGCATGTAGGGCATACATGAATGAGATGTTTATCTCACTAGGTATATATATGGTCAACCTTTCGGATTGGGGGTCGCCGAGGGAAAATGATTGTTGATGGTGTAAAATCTAGTCTTTATTCGGTGCACTGTTCGAAGACTACATTTGGGAGAAGAGCAAAAGCCCATCACCTTACTCAAAATCCGGACCCTTTTGCCTGGCCTTCATCTTAATTTTTTCACTAAATGGATTGGAGGACAATTGCCCTTCCCCCCCCCCCACCCCCTTTATTCTCACGGGCCGGAAATTTCTAAAAAGTCGGGAAATTTGCACAATAGAAATTCAGTATGTTGGATTGTTTTGGTAATCCTGATGAAAGCGATTAATCATAGAGTTCAGTTGTACACCTGCCATCTTGGGAAAAAGGATCATAACATTTCAGAAAACCAAATTTTTAAAGTTCTTTATCAAATTTCCGACTGTTTTCAAAAAAAATTAAACTTGAGGTTTTCTCCAAAATATCCAACGTTTTCCTCAAATTTTTCTAATTATTTCTTGAAAAATCCCACAAAGTTTTTTCTCAAAATATCCGACATTTTCCCAAAAATTTCCGAAGTTTTTCCTCAACATTTCCAAGTTTTTCCTCAAATTATCCAGCAACGGAGGAGCGTGGGTGGGAAGGGTAGCTTGGATTCGGATTTTTTGATGGATTTTCCCCCTGCAAATTTTTTTTTATCTACCGTGCGCTACTGCACGTCGACCTCTGGCACACCCACAATAACTGAATAAAGTGAAAATGAACAAATTCTGATGGTCCATACCTCAAATGCCTGACGAACTATATTTCTCACAGTGACCTCAGAGAGGGTATTTGTGAAGTGGGTGATGCGATATTTCAAGTTGGTTCGCCTCCATTTAATGGTAGAGTCAACTAATGAGAGTACATCTGGAACACCGCATCGAGGGGCTACCATTATACGGAGTGTTTCAGCATCAAGAACCCCAGTTTCCTCTTGACCAGCAAACCTTTGTAAACTCCTCAAAGCAGCCGTTATGTTTGTTGTCGATTTATTTGCCATAAACGATAAATATGAGATGTGGCCGTACGTCAAAAGATGTTGCTGTTATGAAAAAAATAAGCTCTTTCAGACATAGGCGACGGAACGGGGGTGTACATGGGGACGTGCCTCCACTTCTCGAAAGTTTAAAAAGTGCCCCTTTTTAGAGAGGAAATTTGCCCTTTCTCCGAGGGCAAAGTGCCCTTTTTTAGAAGAAAAACTGACCTTTTAAATAGGACAAGTGCCCTTTTTAGAGAACTTTGCGCGCACACATTATTTTAAATTTCCACAAAAGACAAAGTTGGGAGCCCAACAGCCCTATATATTGTACTTGTTAATACTTTAAAGGCCTTTACGTCTGCCTGTCTGCCTACCTTTGTTTTCCCAGCTTATAATTTGTAAAAATTCTTTAAAATATGACATTTATTGAGGGCCATTGTCATGACATAAACTGACGTATCCCCCATCTTTTTTGTAAAGATTAAAAGGTGCCCCTTTACAAAGATACACAAAAGTGTTATATCAAAATATATTGGAGTCCCCTTATTATTATTGATCTTATTGACAGATTGAAGAAAGTAACTCAAAACATCAAGTAAAATACCACAAATTGCACTCGTAGAGCGCCTTAAATTTGGGTTCTGCCACTGACTTCGCTGAAGACTGAGTGTGAAGTTGGGCCATCTGATCTAATTTATAGGCCTTCTGATATACCGAGTTACATTAATTCTCACCAAAAAATGATGGCCTCCTGAATAATTCTAAGGACCCCCGTATTTGCTTAGTTTTCACATTATTTTTGACATTAAATATATTCCGATTTATGACCAATACAATTGGCTAATCATGATAAGCAGTTGCGGCGCTGTGGGGCACCCCACCCCACGAGACCCATACCCCCACGAGACCCCACGAGATCGCTTTGCCCCTCCACTCACCCCCTCCCCGAAAATTTTGTAAAGTGACATTTTGTCCGATTGGTAGGATTTTTCCCCAATTAGACCAATTTCTGGTGTAGTAAGAGTATGAAAGGTTGGCAACTTCATCTCAATTTTTTAACAATTGTTAAATTGTATTTTAAAGAAAATTGATTTAACTTTTTTAGTATTTAAATTAGTTTCCTTCGAACTTTCTTCAGGTGGTAGATTTTCAGTTTCAGATTCTGTTTTACTTTTTTCCTGACATAGGCTATCCAATCTGCCAATGGTGTAAGACACATATTCGCAACAAAAAATGTGACGCAATACATAAAGACTTTAAGGAATCTAAGTTGTAAACTTAAATATGCCTATTGTCAGATTGTGGTCCGACTCCTATATCAACATATTGCAGTATTGCCGATCGAGATACATGTATTTATCTCTATAAGCAGATAAAAACTGGGTATGAAATGAAAATATATATAATAAAATCTTATGAAAAACTGAAACTTTAATTACCTTCGCATAATCGTTTAGTTGTTCTTCTGTAAGACCCTCTAGTGACGGCATTTGTGATTGGTCTAAAAGTGCAAAAGACATGGACGACAGAAGGATCAGAATTTCGATCAAAAATTTAAGTTTCATGGTGGCACCGGACTTTGGAGAAATTTTCGTAAGCGCAAATGTTGAAGTTTGTCGATATTTACTACCGCACGGTCGATTAAACAACTGGATAAGGGTAAGGATAACTTCGCACTATATGTGTGTCCCAATTAAATTGCTGTGGTTTTAGTTGCCAATAGCAACAATCCTTCACCATCATCCCCCAAGAGGATTACTGGGAAGTAGAGCACCGAGTTCAGTTTGTTATTGTACGAAGCTTTTCATTGGCTATGCAAGTAATGGGCTTGGAAAAATTGTGTTTTGGTTGATTGGTTGATTTACAACGTTGGTGTAGCGGTTATCATACATGTCTACAGACCACGAGGCCCTGGGTTCAAGCCTGGGTTGGCTAGACATGCCAGTGCACCACAACTGGTTATCAAAGGCCGTGGACATTGACTTGGTTGTCGATGTTATGTCTGTCCGTACGTCGTACCTGTGTTCCTGTCCAGGTCGTATTAAGCGTTTCGTGATAGCGTTGTTACTATTATAACCGAATACGCAGGCGACGACCCCGTCATTGTAATTGTGTGTTCACTCGTCGTCGTCGGACATTTTCATGACAGCTTATAAAGTTATAGGCTATGGACGTGGAGAGGCAACATTAGCTAAATTTCTTTCAAATCTATTAAAATTCTTCAAAAATCAGTTAAACAGAGTAACCATTATACAGAGCTTTGAAATATCAGGCATCAATTTGCATATTTTAGGCTATTCCATTTTGCGAATTTAGGCTATTACAGAGCGACCTTAGCATTTTGTTTTGTAGGCTAAATGTCTATCCTTTTGATTTAAGTTTTGGAGTATTTGCCATACCCCAATTCAATTTTCTAGCAATATTGTACTAAGATTTAGGTAAGAAATTTAAAGACACGATTTAGAGCTGTCCACCCAGTCATACGTCACAAATTTTGAATGATTTAAACCCTGTTCAAGCTTTGTTCAGCCCTAAGTAAAAGTCTTTTTACAAAAGTAAGCCTACTGATCTGCTTATATTCCAACTGTCCAATGCTATTTCAAATAATAATAAAGGATTTGCTACATGTCCATAACACTATACAATAAAATGGATATAAAGGACACGGGTTGACACTTGCATTTTTCAGGAAGTCCAGTTTTATTCCTCACTTTTTCGTTTTAGTCCATTTTACCTTAAAGCAAAATATTTAAAAAAACTATTGGAGCCCCCGCACAATCTGGCGTTGAAGGGCAGGGGGACATCGCTCCTGCTTCTCCGGTGGTGGTTAGTTTTTATTCGTATTTTTGTCTGAATTTAAGAACAAATGGGAAGTCGAATCTTGTCAGAAAATAAATGAATAAACATTTAGTGGGTATGCACTGTCTGTCAGAGGTGGTGCAATTATCGGTTTTATTCACTGCAGCTTTAGGCTTATGTTAAAAAGATAAACATTAAATAGCCCATAATTACCACGTAATTACCACGTTAAATACCACGTATGTCCACCAACAAATCGATATTTTAATGGATATAGACAATTTGTGGACTTATCTCTGCAGACTGATCAATAACCGCAATCTAAAATGTTATCAACTTTGAAGGGTTTAGGATGTCAATCACAACTTATTCCTTCTTTTGGAGAGAGCTTTTTCTTTTCTTTTGTAGTGTGTATGCTATTAACAAACGATCCCTAATGTTGTGAATAGCAGGGAAAATTAGTGGATCAGTTAGTAAACAATAAGCGAGGCGGAAGAAGGCAAAAATAAATCAGATTAAATGAATGACTGTCAGAATTCGTGATTCAGGAAATGAAATCAGATTGTCCGTAGTAAAATCTCAGATGCTTCACCAGTAATAAAAATGCCAGGTATCCCGTAAGCTTCACCGGAAATTGGCAAGAGGCGGATCCCGGGGGGTTGATCACCTACATTATTTGCAATATAATACACTCGGGAAGCATAATTATGTGTTTAAAATTACTGCTACTTAAAACCAAATGATCTTCCTTCACAGTACCATTTAATCCGAACTCACACTTTTCCAATTTTGTGTGATTAAGTGTGATTTTATGACACCCCCTCCTTCCCCTTAATTTCAGTATGTTGTGCTTGCCCCTCCTCGTTTCGGAAATCCCACCCATATGCCCCTGCTGACGGTAAGTAATGGGAATGTCAAATTGTTCTAGGTGTAAAATTCAATATTTGGACCAATCACATTTTTTTCAGTTGGGGTGCAGACAGGCAGAGGATGTAGAGTTGCTATTTTAGCTATTTGCCATATACTGCCGTATGCTTTTAAATTTAGTTGAGGGTTTCCGTAAAATTATATACCCCCCTGCAGTGGTATCATCTCATTCAAATTCATTTTAACATATGAATAGGCCTACTGGTGGGCCAATCTGCATCAGTGGTGTAGCCAGGATTACATTTTTAGGGGGAAGGGAAGGGGGGGCAACAATTCTCTTCAGGGAGAAAAACTATATAAAGGTATAACTTTTCAACAAACATATTAATACATTAATTGCTGATACCCTAGGGTGTAAAGGGTCACCTCTCAGGGGCAAGAGCCGGGCCCAAAAAAATTCTGGCTACAAATGGGAAAATCGCACTGATAAATCAAGTTTCCATCAAACGTTGCTGCTAATCGGGAAATCTCGTTCAAATTCGGGAAATCTCGTTCAATTTTCTTCGTTTGGTGGAAATTTTGTCATTTTCTTCACATTGTGGGAAACTTTCTACGTTTTCGGGTAATTTCCTTCCTTTTGGGTAATGTTACTAAATTTTACCAAAATTTCGAATAATTTTACAACGGTTCCTTCAAGTTTATCAATTTAAAATTTTACTTAAATCATTTCCCATTTTTTTCTTCCTAACTTGCATGAAAGAATCCAACCGGGAAGGTGAAATGCTCTCAGGAAACTGTTTTTCCCAGTTCTCCCTCTGCTTATTACACCTTTGACCCTCCCCTCAAGTCGATTGTAGTGTCCAATGCAGCACTGCACCATTTTATGACCGAAGAACACTGAAATGAAATACCCCCACCCCCTGGCCCACTCTGGCTACGCCACTGATCTACTTGGGGGTCTGACAAATAAAATGAAAAGTAAATAAGCTATGATTTGGAGAGGAAAATTACTTTCAAGAGGTACCAAGTTATGCAATGCTCGTGTCATTATATTTTCTTAAGATGGACAGGTGGAGGACCCGTCTCTCCCGGGCTAGTAGGGGCTACCCTCCTCTCATCACGGTGGCGCCGCTTCCAAAGGCATAGGAAGCGAGGGAAATTGCCCACCTATTAGTTGCGAGGTACAATTCGGAAATAATTAACATAACATTGAAAAATGTGGTAAAATTGAAAAAAAAAAAAAAAAAAAGAATGAAATATCCCTAAAATTGACAAAACTTTACCGAAAAATGGAGGAATTTTTCCGGAAATGGAAGAAACTTTCCAGAAAATTAAAGGGGACTTCCTGATTAGCAGCAATTTTTGATGGAAATTTAATTTACCAGTACAATATTTCCACTTTGTTTTGGAGTTTTTCCCCTTCCCTGAGAGGTACGGGCATGGTGGGTCATGTTTCACTGTGGGAAAAGGGGCGTTTTGGCGCCCCCGAAAAATGCTCTTAACTTAAGAGTAAAACTTTGGAAACATAGATCCAAATTGTCATGCACCATTTAGATGACACAGTTTAGGCTAGTGCTTAAAATCAGTGTTTCAACAATTTAAAATCTATGGACAAAGCCAAAGGGTGCAGGAGGCAAATCCTCCGGAAGCGCTGCTTAGGTAAATTTCCCAAAAATTGAGGAAAGTTTCCCGAAAATTAAAAAATATCCCGAAATTTTCCGCAAAAGTGAAGAAAACTTCTCAAATATTGAATATCGAAGCAAATTTCTACGAAAATGAATGAAATTTCACGAAAATGCTGATAATTTTCCAAAAATGAAAGAAATGTTCGGAATATTGGAAGAAAACTTCGCAGCAATTGAAGAAAATTTCTCGGAAATAAACAAAATATTGCGAAAAATGAAGGAAAACTTTCCTTATTAGGCCCTATTAGAAAATGGAAGCAAATTTCAGAAAATGAAAGAAATTTCCTTAAAATTGAAGGAGATTTCTCGGAAATTCGAGATTTCCGGAAGAAAATAAATTCGTAAGACAGTAAGACATTTGATTGGGGGCCAAAATGGTACTTGGTGGGGACCGCTTAAAATTGTGTTAACTCTATAAGCATGCTATAGGGGCGAAGGCCGCGAAGAACTGGTGGCGACCTATGGTTTTGCGGGAAGCCCAATGTTTCTCCTGGTTTTGATAGCAGAAAAGGGCTTTAAAATGTGTCACATCTACGGGGTGATACTAGGTAGGCGCTTGGGGGAGACCCCTCAGTGGAATCCATTATTTTCTCGCAATTTTGATAGCAGAAATTGCTTAATATTGTGTCAAATCCAGGGTCGTCGTCCTGGTAGGCGTCCAAGGGGCGAAACACAGGAAGCTTGTAGCGTTTTTGACGTGATTTTGGTAGCAGAACATTGCTTAAAATGGAGTCAATTCCACACTTAAATTAGTTTAAATGAATATATATTACATAACATAACACAACATAACAAGATGATGGGATAAGAAAGGTTGAATCATTCCATAAAAAGCCCAAACTAACACCACCACCCAAAAAAATCAAAATCAAAGACGCCCCCGTTAGTAAAGAACTTATCAATGTTGACTTTAAGATTGTGAACAAAATTGGAGCAAACTACCCACACGGGCAAACCATTCCACTCATTTACACCTCTTTGTGAAAAGCTAAAACGCTGAATATCCATCCGTGAAAACTCTTTGGTCAACTTCAAAGTGTTACCACGTGCCACATGAGAATTAGCTAAAACATGCAAGAAATTACAGGAAGTCAAAGCATCACTACTGAATAGAAATTTAAAAACCTGAATCATATCGCCACGTACTCTTCTCAACTCAAGCGTGGTCAAACCAAGAATTCCCATCCTAGATTCATAAGAGATTCCTTACTTCGGGAATAAGCCTTCTAGTGGCTCTTCGCTGAACCTGCTCCAAAATGAATTTATCTTTCTCATAGAAGGGACTCCAAGCCTGAATAGCATACTCAAGGTGAGGCCTGACTAACTGCTTATATAAAGTAAGAACAGTCTCTCTACCAAGAAAACAAAAAATGTCTTCTAATCAAACCAAGCATCCTATTTGCCCTTGCAGCTGCTAAAGCACAGTCTAGAAGACTTCAGATAACTAGTAATGACAACACTGAGATCCCTTTCTTGATCATCACAACCAATATTTAAACCATTCATTCAGTAATCAAAAGCCCAATTGCTCTGACCAAAATGAATAACTTTGCATTTATCAACATTAAACCGCCGTTTGGTACCAAGAAACGAACTTATCCAGATCAGTTTGCAACAGTGAAGAATCCCTAGCATTATCAACAATTGTTATTATTATTATTATTACAATTTAGATAGCGCTAAAATTTATGTAAATAATCATTAACGCTGTACAAATAAGATATGACATAAATACATAAGGAAAATACAAGTTAAGAAAACTAACCTAAAATACTGAATGTAATTAAAACATACAGCATTTTTTTTTAAGTAATAAGATCGATTATAAGTAAAAAATATAGAAAAATCTAAAATGATATGGCAGTAATAGACTGTACAAATGAAATTTTACATGTTGACATTAGAAAATAAAAGATAACAAATTTACTTAAAGCATGCAGCAAAATATTAATAAGGTCGAATATAAAAAAATAGAGAAAATTGAAAGGATTTAAGAACAACACATCTATACCGATGAAACAATAAAAGGTAAAATAACTCCTATAAGTAATTTAAAATTATGATTTCAAAAGAACAAATGGTTGTTATAGACTGATAGACTTAGCGATGAAATATCAAAGATAATTATTTAAGAATAAAAGAAAATAGAGGTAATACAAAAATTTATATAGAGTGAAAGAGACTTTAAAATCTTCTAAATTGTAAAAAATAAAATAAAATGTCAAAAGCAACTTAAAAAGATGTGTTTTTATAAGATTTTTGAAAACGGCAAAAGAATCGGCATTTTTTATTTGTGTAGACATAGCATTCCACAAAGTAGTAGGGCGGCTTGCTAGTGCCAATCGTGTACAGCTTAGTGTCATCAGCAAATTTACAAATCCTGGAGCCAAGGGAAACATCAATATCATTAATGAAGATTAAGAAAAGAAGCGGACCCAATACAGGACCCAATACATATTTTTTAACAAATGTTTAAATGTAGGATCCCATTGACTACAATATATGTCTTTAGTCTGTTAGTTGTGGTCAATATATGGATGGTTTTCATGTTTTCAATGTAAGAATAAAGCTGTGATAGAAAAGATTTACAATGACGAGAATAAATAGTATATAAGAATATATTCTTATGACAATTTTGGCGCCCTGTGAGCATTAGGTATATCAACACATGCAAACCAAAGTGACCAGGCTTAATCAGTATGCTGCACAAACAGGGCTAAGAATTAATAAGGGTAAGACAGAGCTCATGAAAGTTAACAGCAAATGTGCAAACAAAGTTTATATCGATAACCAACAACTAAATGAAGTAAACAAGTTCAGATAGTTTGGTGCAATAGTAAGCTATACAAGGTGGAGGCGAAGAAGATATCCAAAACAGAATCTTTAAAGCAAGAGTAGTATTTATGAAATTAGATAAGATATGGAACTCAAGCACATTCTCAATATATATATATATATATATATATATATATATATATATATATATATATATATATATATATATATATATATATATATATATATATATATATATATATATATATATATATATATATATATATATATATATATATATATATATATATAAGAAAACTGTTTAACTTTCTTGTTAATTAAGTCTGTACTCTTGAATGGTTGCGAGACATGGAGAGTTAATGTAGCAAATAATAAAAAGCTGGAAACATTTATATTCAAATGTAACAGGAAAATTTTAAAGATCAGATGGCCATATGTAATATCTAATGATAAAATATTGAGAATCACTAAACATGACAAAATAAGCACTGTAGTAAAAAGAAGGTGGAGGTGGGTTGGTCATGTGTTGTGCATGAGCACTATTAAGCACTGTGCAGCTATGACGTGGAAATCAGAGGGGAGAAGGAAATTTGGTCGTCCTAGAACGACCTGGAGAAGGACAGTCGAGAAGGAGAGAAATGTGATAGGATGGAGCTCGTCGACAGAAGCCAGACAAGTTGCAAATAACAAAGTCCAATAGAGAGAGTGCACTGCAGCCTTATGGGCCATGAGGCCTGAATAGACTAGGTGAGGTAAGGTAAGCACTCGGCGCCCTCTCGCGTTTCTACCAGCTGTATTCAACGACGACGACGAGTGAACACACAATTACAATGACGGGGTCGTTACCTGCGTAATCGCTTATGATAGAAACAATGCTTTCACGAAACGCTTAATACGACCCGGACGAGAATTCAGGTACGACGTACGGACAGACATAACATCAACAACCAAGTCAATGTCCACGGCCTTTGATAACCAGTTGTGGTGCACTGGCGTGTCTACCCAACCCAAGCTTGAACCCAGGACCTCGTGGTCTGTAGACTTGTATGATAACCGCTACACCACAGTGGGTAGATAGCTGTATTCAATAAAATTGTTTGCCCTTTATCTCTTCATGGCAAGGGCAGATGATAGATATTGCCGACGAGCTATCGTCATGCATCGGCTAAAGCATGAATTCAGAGTTCGCTCGAGTGGCAATGGTGAGGTTCGGGGCGAAGTCCCCGGAACATTTGGTCTTTTCTGTGGAAAATTCATGCGCTTTTGGACAAAAAAAAGGGGATATTAAACGTGCTTAATTGCATAGGAAGAAGTTATTGACCAACACATCAATTTTCCCAGGGCCTACAAAATGTTGGCGCCCTCTTAAACACTTGGCGCCCCTAGAACACTTGGCGCCCCTTGAACACTTGCCGCCCCTTGAACACTTAGCGCCTTGAAGCAGTTCCCCCTGGACCCTCTGCCACCATGCAACTGCTGAGAGGTGACCCTTCCTACGCTCCTGGCTGCTTCTGCTTTCATTTTTACCACCAATAAAATTCCGTAAATATTCCTGCCTCACTACTCCTTGAAATAAGTTGATATTTAAGACCTTCGAGAGGGTTAAAATGCAACAGTTTCCCCCTAGCGGGGGTTTCGCCCTTAGACCCTCCCATGGGCCTTTAAGCAGGCCAATGGACCCCACGCCAAAAATCTCACGCTTGGGCTCATATTGTTAACTGATGAAAAAGACAAATCCATTCGCCAAATTTGGCCCCCTAAAATTTCGCAAGGTCCCTTAATTCTAGGTCTGGCTACGCCACTGATACAGGCAGATAAAATACAACTAAAGGCGACGAACAATATTTAGTGTTGTTTGTTTATTTTTCCACTTTCTTCCATATATAATATATAGTACATTCATTTGCAACAAGTTGTAGTCATGAATGAGTGGAGAAAGTCTGACAGTCTGATAAAGCAAACTTGCTTGGACAAGCAGGCCACTCATACAAGATAATAACAGTTAGACAAATAATGCTATTAAGAAATAATTTTAAAACACTTATTTTTGTAAATACAAATAGAAAAATACACAAAGGCTTAACATAAACCCTTACTTCCCACACCCTACCCCCTCTTCCGTCCTGCACACTAACTGAAATGGCTATCTTTATCAAGTGTTGACAGTGCTTCTGTTTCCATGAATCCAAAGTGAACTCCGACCCCAATCTAATAATACAATCTGTGTTTAGCAAATACTATTTATCCATTACTGATTTTTTCAAACATAATTTGCATAATCATAATGCATAAATTACCAGTAGCTCAACAGAGCTTCGAAAATAAATTTGCATAACCAAACGTAACTAAAATTGGCATGACTTAATATAAATGAAAAAATGCCTGAACGGTGTCCGCCCACTGGTTTGAGGGCCCATTAGTCCGAAGGTTCAATGGTCCAAAATAAAAGCCCACTAGTCCGAAAAATCAATCGTCCGAAATAAAGGCCCACTAGTCAGCTAGTCCGGAGGTTCAATCGTCCGAAAGAAAAAGCCCACTAGTTTGAAGGTCCGATAGTTCGAAGGTTCACTATTCCGTAGGAATAATAGTCGGAAGGTTAGGGTTAAGGTATACCTTTGGACTATTGAACCTTCGGACTATTGGGCCTTCGGACCAGTGGGCTGGCACCGTGTGAACACAAAGATGTGTTATACATTGAAGCAATGTTTTAAATCTTATACTAACTTAAAGGAGATATAAAGTCTGATACAATCCTTATTTCATATGATAGAGGAATAAAATCCAAAACCGAAAACACCTATTCCGACTCGAACAACCTTAGTCCAATATGACAAACGTTTTTTTTTATTTTTTATGTGTGTGTTTTTGTGTAGGGGTGGGGTGGGGGAGAGTGATGAGTAGAGGTATGGAGGATGAACAACAAAGTACCGTAACTGCACCGGAGTGGTCGAAGTATTGAACATAGAAGTGGCATACAGCAGCACACTTCAACAATGGACCTTGCCTTCCTACACTCTGCTTTAAGTCAATTTAAATATAATAACACTAACATATACAGACTCACCTTTTTAAATCTTAACCGACAAATAATTTGCATACTTTGAATAAACATTTAGTAATGACTTTATTTACAACGAAAAAAATTACCATAAAATAATAATATTAATAGCCAAGATCAACAATGAATTATGATTACAAAATTTAATCCTTATTCATATAAATAAAAATCAATACCCTTTACATGCTTACGTTCAGACTGGCAATGCTGTTACAAGGAAAACCCCTTCAACACAAGAACACATAGCTTACATGGGTTTTCCCCATGTCTCTTTTCCCATTGAAATTTTTTAAAAATACAATTGAATAAATATTTGAATGATTTTCACCTATTGCGTACATGATAATATTTTTGTTTAGTTAACAGACAGTCACGGTGACATCGGTTTTCAACTACAATTTTAACCAAGGTATATAATCGTGCTTAGCAGGCCCTTATTTCTGTTGTAAGGATATTGATACATTGTTACAACCTGTCGATAATAGTAAAGAGGTATGTAGTTTTATTTATTTAATAATATTTAAAGGAAAACATTATAGCATAGCAAGGTTTCACTTTCCGAAAGCATCCAGTGCTGGACATTATATCAAGACGGTTACGGTCTTTGATAACCAGTTGTGAACTCACTGGTTGCAGAACCACCAGGATACGAACCCCGGACGTACGGGTGAGAGGACAAAACACTAACCACTACACCACGGAGGTTTGTATAGGCCTACTTATAATCTTGGGCGGGTGAACGTCATACAATCGACGGCGTTTACAGCCATCTGTTTAGTGAGTCGAATGTGCAGTTATAATATTAATGTTGTGAACGCCATTTTGGCTCCCACCATGCACGCTATACTATCAAGTTTTGAATTATTGTGAATATTAAATGGATGCTTAAATTCATAGTCTGTCAAGAAAACATGAGAGGGGAAAGGAATAGTGCGTAACAGGGTGTATCCAGCCTTTCTAATTGTGGAAGGGAGGGGGAGGGGGTTCGCCGAGGATTTTTTTTGTGGACTTTTTGGCATATTTTCTGGACCTTTCTACGTTTTTTTGTAGGGAGTGGTCTTAAGACCCTGACGGCCTCCTCCCCCCTCCTCCCTTTCTTCTTGGCTGCAGTACACCCGTGCGTAGGCAGAGGAAGCGTGTTTGTCATATTCAATACCACACATAAAATAACTAAGAATAGGCCGGGTATATTGGTATATAATTAAAGATATACTCCCGCTGTAATTTTAATCCCCGCTTCAAATTCAAAGATTTGACTGAGCCACTGCACTAAGTAGAGGGCTATAACGGTAGAGGGAAATAGGATCATGCACCCGAGGCGGTCTGCGGTCTGTATCAATAGTTCGGGTCTTATGTTAGTACTGAAGATGGAATTATCTAGTCTAAACTGCGGTTCACAAGTATTGGGGAGACTAACCCTTCTTATCCCATGCTCTGGTTATGTTATGTTATGTTATGTTATGTTATATTATGTTATGTTAAGATATGTTATGTTATGCTATGTTATGTTAGCTGGTTATCTTATTGAGTTATGTTATGTTAGTTGGCTATGTTATTTGGTTAAGTTATGTTATATTATGTTAAATGTTACGTTACATTATGTTAGGTTATGTCATGTCATATCTGCAAGTTTGTTTGTTTGATGAGGGCTTAAAGGATTAGTTTAGGGGTCAAACATGTTTATCTTATATGAAAGAGGACTTCAAAAGTAACAAAATGCCCACCCATGGTGGGGCCGGGGTGAATGTGCACTCTCCTGAGGGCTCCCATTTGAATATCTGCACCGGCGTTTTGGTGGATCTTGTGCTACGCCACTGTACATCACCGTAGCCTGTATATTGTCAAGTTCTTAAACAGTTAATTCGTTTGTTCGTGAACAATTCTTCAAACCTTCCTTTAATCCAAGGCCTATCTATTATTTTCGTCGACCAACGTATGTTATTTTTTCAACCAACGTATACATAAAAAAGCATATCTGAAAGATGACAAGCATTATGCCAAACGTAAGGGATACTTTAATGTGAGTAGAGCATGGTTATAGATGCAAAAAGGATTATTTTTGGAGGGACTGAATGTTTCAGACTTCATATCTGCAACCCAAATAAGTCGTTACCAGAACTAGTGTACTTTGCTACTGGTAAATCAAAGCTTTTGTTTTCATTGTAGTCTGCATTATATGGGTATTTCAAATCCTTTTCACAACAGGAAAGTCCACGGCTGTTTGTTAAGCCACTCGTGAAGCACTGAATGGTGACTGATGGAGAATTGGAAATCCAACCCGTGACATTCAGCTTGCTATGACCGCTGAATCACGGAGGTCTCTGTATAGCACGGCCGTCGAACGGACACCGATCTTAGTCTTAAATCGGTGATTTATCAGAACCTTGCTCGACTTGGATTTATATCGAGGTAATGCCCTCCCGACTCGGCATGATGCGACGTCAAGATTCTTGGGTACCGTTCTTAGCCGGGCAGAGATGTTAATAATGAATGTATACCGTTTGAATCAGAGATGTAGGCCTATATCTGAATCATACCCGACTCATATAGATATCAGATTCATGCCCTCCTGCCCTCCCGACTCGGCATATTGCTGACAACATGCGTCTCGGTTCACCTATCTTAATCGGGCAGGGATGTGAAATGTCGAATCAGGGAGCTATTCCAATTCCCTGGTCGGATGTACTATCTGAATCATGCCCGACTCTGCTGGATATCATATTCAGAATATTATCCTCCTTATTCGGCGTGATGCTTACAACATGCTTCTCGGTTCACCAATCTTAATCGGATAAAGATGTGAATAATGGACAGATACAGTAGCGTAGCCAGCCTCCTAAAAGTTCAGGGAGGGGGCGGGGGGGGGTTGAGAACTGTGAATTTCAGCAGATTGATGTCAACGTTATTTCCGAAGAAGAAAAAAATGATAACGTTATTTCTTTAAAAAAATGGGGAGAGGGAGGGATAGACTGGTCTGACGTACTATCTATATAAGAGATTTATCATCCTGCCCGAATCTCTACTCGGTGATGCTGGGTTGAGCAACCAGGACGTGTATATGAAAGATATACCCATCCAGACACATTAAATTCCAGAGCCCCGCTGACATGGGCCATTTTGAGCATCAAAAAACAAGAAATCTTCAGAGTTTCCGCAGGGCTTCGCTTACAAACCCGACATGTTTCCCAATTTTTAGGGGATATTTCTGCTCTGCCTGTTTAAAAATCGTAACCCAAATGCTTAGCTGGGTATATTTGAACATTATATTTTTAAATTGTCTTCTTGTCATCTATATGCAGTTTGAACTTTGTGTTTGGCGTGTTTATGTGAGTCTCACACTAAATCAACATCTTTCAGTGTTTAGAAATCGTAACCCCAATGCTTTGCTGGGTATATTTGAACATTATATTTTTAAATTGTCTTCTTGTCATCTATATGCAGTTTGAACTTTGTGTTTGGCGTGTTTATGTGAGTCTCACACTAAATCAACATCTTTCAGTGTTTAGAAATCGTAACCCCAATGCTTAGCTGGGTATATTTGAACATTATATTCTTAAATTGTCTTCTTGTCATCTATATGCAGTTTGAACTTTGTGTTTGGCGTGTTTATGTGAGTCTCACACTAAATCAACATCTTTCAGTGTTTAGAAATCGTAACCCAAATGCTTAGCTGGGTATATTTGAACATTATATTTTTAAATTATCTTCTTGTCATCTATATGCAGTTCGAACTTTGTGTTTGGCGTGTTTATGTGAGTCTCACACTAAATCAACATCTTTGCGGTACGGAATATCATGAACATAATTAAATCCCGACCCGTGTACTTGCAAAGTGTACTTGTTTTCCAGTTTACTTTTTGGAATGCGCGTGATGGGTGAAAAATTATGTAAAAAGCAGACCGTGTGATGCGACTTCCATTGGTTAAAATCTACATAAATTAGCCATAGATATCAAAAATATCAATGAAATTAGCAAAAACTAACGCCTTCACTTTTCAGCTGAGAGCACCTTTAAGCCATTTTGGGCATCAGAAACAAAATATCTTCAGAGCTTCCGGGCATTGGCGGCGGAACCTGGGGATGGGCACAGGGGCATGTGCATGTACCTTAAACATAAATTACTTAAATGCTTAAAAAGTACCAATTTCAGAAGAAAAATTGCCCTTTTAAAGAGATGTTACGGTATGAAAATAGAAAAGTAACAGAAGGATGTCAAAAGATCAGTGACTTTAAAAATTGAATCTGATGTATTCAAAATTTTCAACTTCAAGTCAGTCTTCCTTCCAGATAATATACAAAAACAATACTCGTAAAGTCACCCTAGACTTAAATATCTTAACCTGACTGTGATAGTGAAGATGATGAGCTACCTGTCTGGTTTATCTGCCTGTCTTCCGTCTGTCTACATGTGCAGTGAGCGACCGTTCGCTAGATTCTAGATTATATATATATATATATATATATATATATATATATATATATATTATCTAATATCCAGTTCCGCGAAGGATGTCTTTCAAAGTTTTAAGTCTGCAGGAGTTATGAGCTCATTAATACTTTATTGGCCTGACATGCAGCTGTAAGATCCAGTTTTTATGAAATATCGGCAGACAATTTAACTTAAGGCAATAATTCTTAAGCAGCAGTCAACGAAACTTTAAGTTAACTTTGATAAATATCCACACACTAAATGAAAGAAGGCAGGTACGGTAATTCTCGATGTAAAAGAATAAGATGAAACCTCGATAATATTTTAATGATATGCGCAATTGTTGCCATGACGAAAAAAAAATGCATTTTTCAAAAGGTCTGCATTTTCATTTGGTATTTCAGATTATGGACAAACTTTCTATCTGGCAGAATGGGCAACATTCTCCCACAAAAATCAAACTTTACCAACACAAAAATCAAACTTTACCAACATAAATTATACATTTAAATTTGTACACTAGTTGAAATATTGGAAAAATACACGTTTATTACATATGTCACATTTTGACCTATTGGCCTAAATGATTGGAAACCTGCATTTTCAATCATCTGTAACTTCATGATTTAATTCCGCATCAGCTTAAAATTTTTAGAGATTGACAACTGTACCCCATTCTAGACGAAAATGAAAATTTAACGAAAAATGATGATTTATTAAGAAAATATAAGCTAATGAAATTATCAATTTCTCTAACTAAGCATCATCGAAAGTCAAGAATGGCAACTGGCATATCTTCCAAAAAATAATCAAAACTTACTATTTGGATCCGGGCCATTACCATGACATAAACTGACGAGCCCTTTCCCATCTTCTTTGTACAGTTTGTACAGGGTGTCCCTTTACAGAGATAAAAAAAAGTGTTACTTAAAATATTAAACTATATTCAAGACCCCTTAGTATAATTGATTGATTGACAGATTGAAGAAAGTAACACCCAACTGACAAACATCAAGCAAAATACCCCAAATTTCACTAGTGGAGCGCCTTTATTTTGGGTTCAGGAAAAAATATACAATGGGGACCTTAGCTTGCCACTGACCGTTGCCAAAGACTGAAAGACTGGGTGTGAATTCGGGCCATCTGATCGAATTTATAGGCTTACTAATATACCATGTGTAACAAGTTACACATATTCTCACCAAGAAAATGATGGCCTCCTGAATAATTTTAAGGACCCCTTATTTGCTTTTCACATTATTTTAGACGAAATATATTCCGGTTCACGACTAATCATAATCTATAAGTCTAAATCCTTCCAATTTCAAGCCATAAATTTTCGTATACTTTAGTATTAGAAATTGTTCTATTTGATCAAATTTTTGACCAAAATATTTTAAATCTTTTAAGCTGTAAATTAAAAGGAAAATGGGTAACCAGTAGTTTTCGGACCGATAAAAGTTTAGAAATTATCCGGTGGAGAGAAGGGTGGGTGACCCTATGAAGTTATACTGCTGTGCTACATGCTTTCACCGAAAGTACCCCTCAGATACTGTGCCCCCTCGTGGACACACGCTGTTATACAGTGCCGCGTGTGGCACTTAAGTACCGTTCCCAAAGGCCAAAGCTCTGGAGATGCAACTGGTGGGTGGAAGAGGAAAAAAAAGGGGGGGGGGGGATAAGTCTGTTTCCAATTGGTCTATATGTGATTGTAGACACGTATATCGTTTATAGATAGTCAGGCAAATACACATTTTTGCGGGGCAAACTTGTCAAGAGACTCCCCTGCCTAGACCCCACAAGGGGCACTTAACAGTGGCGGCGCCATGGTGAGGTCTGGGAGCACGAGATCCCCGTCAGGGATGCCTGGACTTCCGTCGGGGACGTCGTGCTGAAATTCGTCGGGATATCACCATTCAAAAAGAGTTACCGTGCACTCCTTTGGACCTCCGGTCGGCTGGGGACTTTCGACGCCCCTGACCTTTAAGCGGACTCGGGACTACACGGTGCCCTGACCCTTAGGTGGACCCAGGACCCCACGCCGTTAGGCGCACGTTATATGTGTGAAGTGATGCCATGGCGGTACACTTTTTCGGGCAATTTTCATTTGCCCCCAAAATCAAATTGGGCCCAAACGCCTATGCTTCATTGGCCCCTACGAATTTCGGTATCTCCAAAAAATTGCTCATTTGGTATCAACTTGAATTAAGTCTTTGAAAATGTTGAAGAAAGGTCATATCAGAAATCATGCAAAAACTGAAGATAAAAGTTTTACACCTGGTAAGAATTTACCAGGTATACAACTCGTAGTTAAGATATACAAAGTGAAGAATTCCTGAAGACCTAAGGCAGTGACAGTCTTCGGTCTTTACTTCTGAAGTTTGAATGCTCTTTGTTTTGCTTCATTAACTTCATCACTTTTATCTTTTTTCGGAAATAGGTTTTGGATATAAGAGACCCATATACATGTTTATTTAGATTTGTTGAAATTAAAAATAAAATCTGGCCCAAATGTGAAATATCTTCCTCCTATTTAGTAGCCGGTAATATGACCTGGGGTTGAATGTACAGTATCTTTAACTCATATCAGTTTTTCTCAATTTTCTTTAGTAACAAAAGATCATCGAAAGGATGATAAACCTTTGACCGTCGTACACGTCACTCACAGCAAAATGGCAGCCGCACCTCCGAAAAGTTTGATAAGTGGAAAGCTTCAGCTGTATTTGAATCCAAAGGTAGGATATGTTCAATGAAATATTTCTTTTTGTATCCTGTAAACGACAAAATCAGTACCAAAATGTTTTCATTGTGGTACCCCCCCTTCTTCCCTCACCTTTCACGAGCAAACCCATTCTTCAAGCTGAGAAAGAGAAATGAGCGTCACTGCAATTAGTAGAGAATATCATATCATTGTATGTACTTATCCCTCAGGATGTAATGTAGTTGAACTTCATAACAAATCGGCTTTTATTCAATAAAGATACCAAATGTCTATCGAATTATATAGTGGTTGTGGAAGAGAACCATTTTAAGAATAGGGTGGGGGAGCGGGATTGGTCTTGCTAAAATTTCGTTCTTGCCAAATTTTCTTTCAATTTTGGTATGAAAATTGTCAACTATGATTATCACTTTCATTTTGCTTTACACACATTATGGGCACGTGCAATTTTCCCTAATTTAGTCTCCAGGGTTGAGGCGTGACTCCCCCTTCTTCTCTTCGTCCCGTACGCCTTTCGAGATAATCTTTCAAATCTAAGGAGAATATATCCTCGTCACAATTTGTCAATTTCTCTTTATCATTGGGGGTCGGGGGAGGGGAGAAGGGGGTAATTGGCTATCAACCCTGTACCTGCTTGGATTTACCAAAGTTCTGGATAATTATTTTTTGCATTTCTATCCCTTCATCCAGGGCTCGGGCGAAAAATGTAAAAGTTCAATACTCATTCAAGATGGTAATTTACATTTGATGATTGAGGATCACAAAACATACCAAACCATTGGTGTCATTTCCATTCAACTGAAATCCGTCAAGATACCACAAAAAGGTTCTCACCCAACACTGCCAAAATCTAAGCATTTGCTGCAATTCGTGAAAAGCGATGATACATCCATTTATGCAGACGCAAATTCAAAGTAAGATTTACATTAGTTTTCATTTACGAATTTAAATATATTTTAGCATATACGTACTGATATCATTATATTTTTAAAAATAATGACAGGTTTATAGGCGAGAAGAAACGTCGGTCGCCCAGTGAAGAATATTGGTAGCCCAGTGAAGAACATTGGTCGCCCAGTGAAGAACATTGGTCACCCAGTGAAGAACATTGGTCACCCAGTGAAGAACATTGGTCGCCCAGTGAACATAAATGGTTGCAGAGTGAAGAACAATGTTTGCCCAGTGAAGAACATCGGTCGCCAAGTGAAGAACATTGGTTGGACAGTAAAGACATTGGTCACCAAGTAAAGACATTAGTCACCCAGTGAATAACATTGGTTGGACAGTGAAGACATTGGTCACGAAGTAAAGACATTGGTCACCCAGTGAAGAACATTGGTCGCCCAGTGAAGAACATTGGTTGCCCAATGAAGAACATCGGTCGCCCAGTGAAGAACATTGGTTGGTCGCCCAGTGAAGAACATTGGTTGGTCATTGGTTGCCCAGTGAAAAACATTGGTCGCCCAGTAAAGAATATTGGTCAGCCAGTGAACAGGTGAAGAACTTTGTTCGTCCTGGCAGCCTGGCTTGTGAATGAAATTTTGAACTTACTGCACAACGATCAAGATATATCATTTCTTTACTATCTTGGCTTTATATTTTCTACAGAGAGGAACAGCTCGATGGCAAAAAACATTTTTGGTTGGTTTACAACTCTTGCAAGAGAAATCGACACCAACACAAAGAAGAACTGTATCAACCATTGAAGACGGAGATGTTTTTAATCACGGATTTCAATTATCTCATCGGCCTATTAGTACTCCACATATTTCTAAGAGTAGTTCAGAAGCAGAGAAAGAAATTTACAGCCAGAAAAATAACTCTTCACAGGTCAGTGTTTTATTTTTATTTCACTTCACTTTACGTTTTTTTTCCTTTTCATAATAATACTATTTTTTTTTCTTCTGCGCCGTATATACCAGTGGGACAGGAATGGGAGAAGGGGACATGTTCCATGTCCTCACATTTTCTACACAAAAAATACATAAGGTTTCCAACAAACACTGTCCTCACTTTGTGGATAAATATTATGACCCCTACACCCCACTCCCCCTCCCCCTTTTTACACACACACTTTGTGAAGGGAAATTGCATTATGTCAGAATGGGTTTGATTATTGTCAATTCCATTGCTCAAACAGTCATAAGTTGACAACAAACTACTGTTTGTAGCAGGGGTCTAGCCAAGATAAAATGTTAGAGAGGGTAAAGGGGGGAGGGGGTGGTGGGGACTCGCAAGTCAAGGCAAAACATGCATGATGTGCGGCATGATAAACGTGTTTTGTGAGCAGTTATGTCATGATTAATGAAACATATTGGGACAAGTGTGCAGAGTCTTATAATTGAGGAGCAGAGAGAAAAGTACCCCCAAAAAGGTCTTCTTTTGATTTGGAATATTGGAAAATTATCAACAAAATATTAAATACAATTTTGGTAAAATTATTGGAAATTTGGGTAAAATTTGGCAGCATTTCCTAATAATTGATGGGTTTTTTTTTTAAATTGAAGAAAAATTACCCCCCAAATAAAAGAGATTTTCCCAAAATCACAAAGATTGAAAGAAATCGCAATCATTAAAGGTAATTTTCCAAAAAATGAAGAAAACGTACCGAAAATCAAAGAAAAATTCTCCCAAAATGAAGAAAATTTCCAAAAATTGCAGGACAATGAAATAAGTTTTCCAAACATTGAATGAAATTTCCCAAAAATTGAAAAAAAATTACCGAAAAATGAAGAAAAATTGCCCTAAAATGAAGGAAATTTACTGACCAAAAATTGAACGAAAATCGAAAGAAAATTGCCCCAAAATGAAGGATATTTTCTAAACATTGAAGGAAATTCACAAAGTATCATTTGATAAAAATTTATCAAAAATCGGATTATGCCCCGAAATGAAGGAAATTTACCGAAAATTGAACTTGAGTTTACCAAAAATCTAAGAAAAATTGCCCCGAAATGGAGGAAATTTACTGACAATTGAAAACAATTGCACGAGAATAAAGGAAATTGCCTAAAATTGAAAGACACTTCCCAAACATTGAAGAAATTCACTGAAAATTAAAAAAATAAAATAACAGAAATCAGAGAAAAAAGGCGCCAAAATTTGAGAAAGTTTCCAAAAATGTAAAACGAATTAACGAAAACTGAAGAAAAATAACACGAGAATGAAATAAATTTCACAAAGATTGAAAGGAGTTTCTTAAAAAATAATTGAAATGTCCCGATTTTTTTTTTTTTTTACATAAGCCGTGACTAAGAATTATCTCATGGTAAGAAAAGTATCATCGGAAAAATCTCAGGGTTTATAGAGTTAAGTTGCATAACCTGAGTTCAAACTTATCATCTGACAGTCTGATGTGGCTATTGTTCAACTTTGAACTTTATACAGATTTTAAACAGTCAAAGAGGAACCATTTTGGTATACAGTTAGGATATACAATGTTACAAAGACAAAGGATATGATTCAAGATCACAATGCTGCTTTTGCACCATTCATCATACTTTTTGTAGTTTACCCGTTTGACGTGCCTCACGGCATGCACGGTCCCTACCTATGCGAAGATCCTTGCCTCCCCCCCCCCCTCCCTTCCCCCACCTTGCGTGAAATTAAAGAAACAAATAAAAACGTGGGAATAAAGCCAGTGCTCTCTTATGAAATGGCCGTGTTCCCTCACTCGTTAAAAAAACCCTAGTTACAGGCTTGGTAAAATAAATCAAATTTGCATTTTTACTTCCAGGTCTCAAATACGAATCATTCTGGCATGAACACCTCTCCTGCCACTTCCATTAATTCTGTGGATTGCCCACGTCCCGATCACAGACGCTCGTTACCTGCTTATACACCAGGGCTTGCATCAAGTAAGTCACCATACACAAACAAATTCAATTACTTTTAAGCTGAGATTTGGGGGCGGAATGGCCGTGAGATGTGGGGGAAAGGGTGCATTTCCCCCACTTTTTCCGAATTTATATCCTTTTTATGGTGATTTTTGTATCTTAGTGTGATTTTGTGATCCCTCTCTCCCCACAAACACTTTTGACTTCGCGTCCACACTTTCGGGAGGAAAATTACGCCATGGTACAAGGCAAAAACAAAATTGATAAAAATCATAGTAGGGTTAAAGGATTAAAAGTAGAAAAATGTCTCATCAAAATCGATTAAAAATTATCGATGATAATTATAAAAGAATTCGTCCAATTCAAATAGTCTTTGCTCCTTCTGGGAATAGCTATAGGCCTACCACTGATTTAAGGTATCGATTAGGTGCGTAGCAACAGTTGCGTAGTTAAGGGCCTTATGAGCCTGGGGCGAGTGGGGCCATGCAGGCCCCTGTGGTATATTGGTATAATGGTAATTTTTGCAGGCCCCCGTATAGGGCACTGGCAATGGTCACCTTCCAAGGGGACAATATCCCTAGATGTTCCGGTTACAAGCCGAGAACGGCACTAGTTAATTAAGTTTAATCAAACATTGTTCATTTTCGAGAAATTTTGGCGTAATTTCCTTCATTTTTTAGAGTTTCGGCAAATTTTCTGAGGAATTGTTTTTCCTTTTTCGGTTTTTTTGTAAAAAAATTCGGGAAGAGTAATATCTGTGCTAAAATGTTATGTTAAAAATTTCTCAATTCCAATCGGCAAGAAAGCATGCAACCAAGAAGGTGAAATCCTCTAACAGTCTAAGGGGGTAGTTTTTCCACCATACATACCAGCGACGTCATCGTTCAGCCGTTTGCGGCAGTTTTTGATTGGTTTGTTCGTGTGCGTGTAAAAATCTCTGTCAATCAGAAACGTTTAATTAAATTTTCTCACACATTAATACAAAAAACCGACCTTTAACTGCATGTAAATCTATTACCTAAACATATAGACGCGAATTCACCACCAACCAGACCTTTGCCAGAAGTTCCATCAGATCCTGGTGGAAATGTGGCTGCAAATCTGGTTTTAAAATATGCCCAAGTGCAGGAAAATAACGAGTATGATAGAACGATTACCTCAAGCCCAAGACAAACCAAACGAACAACAGACGTCCTGAAGAGACCAACGCGGGAGCCCATTGAAGGAAGCGATATCGGAACTTTTTCATCTTCAGAAAATAGTGACGAAGATATTATTGAAGATGTTACTTATTCGCAAGCTGATTCCAGAAATTCATCGGAAGATATCTATGCAAAACGAGAGTCATCTGATGACGATTCGGGAATAGAAGATAAGTGTCAGAGGTAAGACCTCAACTTTTCTTTTCATTTGACCTGCGTGTCACTAAATTTGGCCCACCACTTTTTTTCTTCAAAATTGTGGTGCTAGTAGGCCAGCCTGCATATTTTACACCAAGAACTGACCTGCTGACGATCAAAATGAGAAGTAAATAAGGTTGATTAGTAATTGTCATGTGATATGTATGATTTGGAGAGAAAATGCTACTTTCATGGGTTAATTTGATCCATTTGTTGTCATTATTTAAAAAAAAAAGGGGGATCACGTTTCTCTCCCTAAACTGCTGCTCCCACCGCAGCAAGTCGGTGATGCCACTTCTGCCTGACGGATTCAACGTTTACTGATGTCATTTTTGCCATCATTGGCCAGTTGGCTCACCAGTGAAAATTCCCCAAAAAAGTCCTTGTACAAGACACATCTGTTTATGGTGTCTGCCCACTGGTCTGAAGGCCCATTAGTCCGGAGGTCTAATAGTCTGAAATAAAGGCACACTAGTACGAAGGTCCGATAGTTTAAAGGTTCACTAGTTCAAGGCCCAATATTCCGAAAGTTATGGTTAGGGCTATGATACATTAATTCGGACTATTGAACCTTCGGACTATTGGGCCTTGAACTAGTGAACCTTCAAACTATCGGGCCTTCGGACTATTGAGCCTTTGGACTAGTGAACCCTCGGACTAGTGAACCTTCAGACTAGTGAACCTTCAGACTATTGGACCCTCGGACTAGTCGGCCTTTTCTTTCGGATTATTAAACCTTTAGACTATTGGGCCTTCGGACCAGTGGGCTGGCACCCTGTTTATAACTCCAAGTTGTTTAAGGGTGTGCCTTTTCAACCCATGGCGTTTTTAGAGCTGGAGAGAAATTCAGAGGTTTCTCGTAAAAACAAAAGTGACGTACTGCGGAAGGTCCATTGACCCCAAACGTGTTGGACGTTTGTCACGAAAACTAGTGAATTCAATTTTCAACGAGGAATATATTTCAAAACATTCGAATCTTTCAGTCTTAACATATATTTTATGGACTTTCCCTCTTTTCTGCAGGATTTTCAGGGAAATGCAAAAACTGAGAGGAAGTTTACAGAAATGCAAAGTTCAGCGGAAAACATTGTTGAGCGGAGAAATGACAAATGTGGTTTTAGCGAAAAGAGACAGTGGAATTTAGTATGTTTTTTTTTTCTCTTTGAGAAAGTTATAATCTTAATCGACAGCTAATAAATTGTTTTATTTTTATTGAAAAGAGCATACCACACTTTACTGCTTTATTCGTCTTTATGAAATGAGCGCATGTAGGTTCTGAGCTATGGTTTAAAGTCTGAGGATAATTTGATGTATACATTTTTGTGATGCATAAGCTGCGAGAGGGAATACGGTTCAATATCTTTATGGACTTTTTATATTTCTTTCCTTCATCAAGTTTTGAAAATGACGGTGTACGTCTTTTACTCTTAGATATTAATTGAGAGTGTAAATCAATATTAACCACTCCCCTTAACACAATGGATAAACTTTAGAATTTAATCATCATTGCTCCAGACTCCCTCTCCATACACTTCAAAAGATAAAATCATCTGAGAGATCGTCTCAAAATAAATCGTAATGATGTCATGCACTTCAGGAGCAGTCGTAACTGACGTCATCAATTTGTTACCCGGTAGCTTCTACTTACGATTAAAACTATAAACATATTCAGAATAACACTAAGAATTATAATAATTAGCATAAATATATTCTAAGGGTATACGTTAATATATTGAATCGAAGATATGTTGAGCAGACAAATAACGGCGTTCGCTTCACGGTTTCGATTATCCTTCTCCTTCACTAGTCTTAATCAATCTAGCTTCTCTGAAAATGGACTTTCAAACTCCCTCTGCTCTGCCCAGTGGCGAATTTAGGATCTTCAAATTAAACGAATCTATAATTTTTCAGGTAACACTCTGGTAATCCCACATTCATTTACCAGTTTACGCTTCGAATTCAATTACTTTTTATGGCGATAGGGGGAAGGAGATAAGCATGGGCGGCGGAACCGGGTGGCACAGGGAACACATGCCTCCCACTTTTCTCAAAAGTTTAAAAAGTTTTTTTTTTTTCCTTGGGGAAAAGTGTCCTTTTCAGAAGGAATGCTCTTCCAAAGAGAAATAGTGCCTTTTTAGAGAAGGAACTTGAAAAACTTTTTCTTTAAACACTATACTGATCTTTTTATTCAAGAAAGTAACACAAAGACTAAAATGTGAAATTTCAAGCGCTTTGTGCGCATACACTATACAAAAAATTTCCCTAAAGACAGAGTTGGAGGTCCAATGGCCAGTGGCGTTAGTAGACCATTTTGACTGCGGGTGTAAAGTTATAAGACTTACCGACGGCCTCAAATTAGCATCCCATTTGAGAAAAAAAAAAAAAAAACTGCCTTCCTATATAAAAAGTTAATAATCAAAAATCGGTATTTTTTACCGAACTTATACCTAATCTCAAATTTTACCGACAATTTAGGGAGAGGGCACTCCACCCGCGGTATTTATGCCCCTGCCAATAGCTGTACATATTGTACTTTTTCATACTGAAAAAGCCTTTGCCTCTGCCTACCTTTGTTTTACCAGCTTTTAATTTGTAAACACTCTTTAATAAAGGTCCTTTATCTTAGTTTCTAGAGTGTGCGAGTCACCCCAAATTTCATTCGTACATGGGGCATCTTTGAAATGGGCCATGCACATATATAGGGCAAAATTTACTATTTGAACCCCGGGCCACTGTCATGACATAAACTGACGTGCTCTTTCCCAATCTGCTTTGTTGAATTTAAAAGGTTAACGTAACTGAGATAAAAGTGTTATTTAAAATATAAAAATATATTTAAACCCCCCTTATTATAATTGATATTTTTATTGACAGATTGAAGAAAGTTTCACAAACATCAAACAGTCAAACAAAATACCCCCATCTTGCATTCGTGGAGCTCCTATAATTTGGGTTCTGGAAGTCTAAATCCGGCGATTTCAAAATTTATAAATTTTCCAATTTTTGTAGATTTTGGTACAGACTTGTTTTATTTTACCGAATTTTGGACCAAATTATCTCGAATTTTTGAAGCTGTAAATAAAAAAAAAGAAGGGAAAATAGGTCCCAGTAATTTTCGGAACGATAACAGTTTAGAAATCTTTTGGTGAGATAGGGGAGGAGCGTTGACTCTATAAAGCTATACTGCTGTGCTACATGCTTTGAAAATACGACAGTTGGAAAGTGCCCCTCAGATCCTGTGCCCCTCAGATCCTGTGCCCCTCAGATCCTGTGCCCCTCAGATCTTGTACCCCTCAGATTCTGTGCCCCTCATATCCTGTGCCCCTCAGATCCTGTACCCCTCAGATTCTGTGCCCCTCATATCCTGTGCCCCTCAGATCCTGTGCCTCTCAGATCCTGTGCCCCCCAGATCCTGTGCCTCGCAGATTCAATTATCTACCGTCGCCTCGGAGTACGGGCTGACGGGTATACGTTTGAACCAGTATTGTAGGCCCCTATTGAAAAATTGCAGGGATTGCGATCACTTCTCAACTGTTTTAATCAATGTTATTAATGGTGGGGAGCATGCATGTGCTTTAGTTCCCCTTAAATACTTAGACTACCATTGCAAAATTTGTGATGCAAATGATGTTTGATTTTCTTTAGCATTGCAAGATGGAACTTGAAAGAGAAGGCGGAATCCATTCATATAGGAGATCAACTCGTACAAATTGATAGTTTTAAAGTTGAGAAAGGTAACAGCTTAGACGTGATATGGAGAATGATCAAGCAATCTACTAAAGAAAAAGTAAGTACAAAATTTTTTGTCAAAGGTTTTTACAGATATATCAGCACTTGATTTAGGCACCTTTAAAAAAAAAATCCAGTTATTAAATTGTTTCAAAACTGTAACCTACCATATATTGGTGAAGCCCGGTAATCTGTCATATATGGGTGAAGCCAGGGAATCATTGGGGTACTTCCCCCTTCCCACCACACAAAAAGGAGTATGATATAAAATAGATCCAACAAAATATGATTCATATTTTGACGCGATGACCTTCTCTTGTTCTTCAATCAAATTTAGTCTCCGAATAATTTTCATACATATTTTAATACAATTTTCATACATTGCTAATTTGGAATAATTTTCAAGCATACTTTAGGCCATCACATTTCCCCTCGTCGACCCCCAATCCGAGGGGCTGGCTAACATAGGCGGCGATGCCGGGGGACATGTCCCCATAATAATAGTAATGATAATAATAATAATAATAATAATAATGATGATGATGATGATGATGATGATGATGATGATGATGATGATGATGATGATGATGATGATGATGATGATGATGATGATGATGATGATGATGATGATGATGATGATGATGATGATGATGATGATGATGATGATGATGATGATGATGATGATGATGATGATGATGATGATGATGATGATGATGATGATGATGATGATGATGATGATGATGATGATGATGATGATGATGATGATGATGATGATGATGATGATGATGATGATGATGATGATGATGATGATGATGATGATGATGATGATGATGATGATGATGATGATGATGATGATGATGATGATGATGATGATGATGATGATGATGATGATGATGATGATGATGATGATGATGATGATGATGATGATGATGATGATGATGATGATGATGATGATGATGATGATGATGATGATGATGATGATGATGATGATGATGATGATGATGATGATGATGATGATGATAATAATAATACTAATAATGATACTAATAATAATACTACTACTACTACTACTACTAATAATAATAATACTACTACTACTACTACTAATAATAATAATACTAATAATAATAATAATAATAATGATGATGATGATGACGATGACGATGACGATGATGATGATAATGAACTGACAAACAGCTAAATTTAAGGATCACTGAATCGATTAGTAAGATCTCCCTTTTGGTCTGAAGATTTATCCACCAAAACTTTCATCAACACATACATATGTTACGTGACTTTGAAATACATTTTACCCTCTGAATGCTGAAAAGGAATTAACACTTTTTTCTTAACGATTTCAGTTACTTCGTCAGCTCTTGTGGAATAACTTCATTATACATTTCAATTTTTCATTATGAAATATTTTTTGTGGGTTATTTAGTATGGTTTAATGTTGCTTTTTGCACTTTTGCAGTTTGGAAAATCCTGAATTTGAGGGTCCCCCGAATGAATCGGCTCCACACATCCTTCTGTGCTGATGTGACTTTTCACCTTAAAAACTCCATAGCCTTGTTTTCTTTGCCATTTGTTAAGTTGTTAGACAGACACTGCAGTGTTCTGATTATATGGTACTGCGGTATCTTTGTTATGCTTGTATGGGGCCCAACGCCAAATTTCCTACGGCAGCACGGGCCCGAGAACTCTAGTTGCGGCACAGAGTGTTCTGGAATACAATAACATGAGTTGTTGAATGATAGAAAATGGCCCATAATTGCCTTCTAACTTTTTTCTTCTACAGATCCAACTTCATGTCTGCAAATTCCCTCACTCCATCATACGAATTGTGAAAAGGCGAGCTGGGGAACCTTTGTGTGTCACTTTCTCGAACACAGAGGTACGTTCCCGATTTAGATAAATTTGCAATAAAATATTTTCATCTTCGAGATTAGTTCAATAACTGGCTCCCCAACAGATAAAAAGGCTAAGAAATTTTGCTAAAATGTGCAGCAATTTTGCTAACAGGGCCAGATTTTGAGGAAATAAGCTTTTTATTTAGCTTATCAGTCAAATTTAACCTCCGAACTTATTAAAGACCGGTTTTTTGACAAAAGTTTCTGTAACTTAGGGCCAAAAATGGATATATCAGCAAAGTAGTTTAATATCAAATTATCTCTAATTCAAATCTTTTCAATTAGTAAAAAAGTTAAATTATTAAGTTATACTGATGGGAATTCTTCTCCAAAAGAGTTTCTTTATTAGCCTATCCAAATATATACTATTATATATGGATATACATCCCCTGTTCGTGTTAACTAGCGTATTTTGTAATTTGTATTGACAGATGGTGAAAATGGAATATCCCGGCCCCATGGTACGGAGCTTTCACAGAATTTGTAAGGATAAATTTAAATGGTGCGTTACGATGATTGACGACCAGTCTGTTCACTGGGAAACACCCGAAGTTGAAGTATGTTAGCTGGTTACTTTTTCATTAAATGATCACATTCATAACATGCATAACGTGAATTCACAATAATTTTAGACAGGTCATACAGCCACATGCCTCGTCAGTCTGTCAGTGACATGTCACAGTAACGTGTCACAATGACGTGTCACATGTGACGTGTCACAGTAACATGTCACATTGACATATCACAGTGACGTATCACGTGTAACGTGCCACAGTGACGTATCACGTGTAACGTGCCACAGTGACGTACCAGTGACATGTAACAGTGACGTGCACGTGCGCAATCATATATTAACATCATACCGTTTAGGCAACTATGCAGGAGACACAAGCCATTATATAATAGCTAGACATAGCTACATCGGCAAAAAAGGTCCTCAGTAGCCATAAATTGGCAAAAACTAACGCCATCACTTTTCGGCCGCCAGCTCCTTTAGAAACAATTAAGAGATCTTAAAAGTTTGAACGGAAAGACTTTAATATCAGAGATAATTGATAGTTTTTCAGAAAGGGTCGATCAAAACATGAATATTATTCAATACATTCAAATGTTTTGAGAGGAAGATAGTTTGCGATCGTTTTTGCTTTCGTAATTTTCAGTAATTAAAAATGATCGATTCTTAATAGATTTTAAAGCAATTTGGCTCAAATTGCCTCTGCACTTTTACTTTTATGTACCTTTAAGGGTTTTTAGCAGGCCTAAATTCAAATAGTTGAACACCTAAACCGTATGGAATCATATAATCATTTGTTTGATCATTTCAGATAGAAAAACATCTCAACGAAGTTGGCAACTTTATGATGATGCTTCAGAAGTCAGAATTTATCCGTTCGCTTGTCAAACCCGATGCTTAGTCGCGATGAACACACAAAAAATCGTTCCTTCGAAATGCAATTAAAGACCAGTTTTTGTATTAAAGTCACTGGCGGAGGCAGGATTTTGAGATCGGGACAAATTATGTCATGGGGGCAAGTGGTGGGTGATCTCCAATGGGGGGAGGCAAATCAGCCCCCGGGCCCCCACGTAATCATCACTGCTTAACGTTGAGATGAATATAAGACAGCCCATATTTTTTTATTGATCGCAACATTTACAAATAATAGCAAGCCAGTAATTGGCCGCCGAAGATGTCACGGTGACGTCACCAAAATGTACCAGATTTACTGGCGACATGTGAACCATTTTTCTTGGGACAAGATTTCCTTTTTAACGTTTATGTGGCATCCAGTAGATTCAGGAGCGGTTCATGAAATGCCTAAAAGATTGTATGGTATCAACATTCAGGTATTATGTTACTCTTGATTTCCAGTTTTTATAACAGATAACAGCTTGCATTGTGGTGGAGTTACTTATATCGGCACAGTGAAAAAACATGGATGGGTTTTGAAAAGCTGCGAAAGTGAATCTAAAAACAGTCAATCTCAAGCTCGAAAACCCATCGAGTTTTACAAAAAACATCGATTTTTACAACAACAAAAAAATTATCCACTAACTCATGTGCGTAAATCAACGATTAGAAAGAGTTCCAAATCGGTATCTTAATATGTTTTTCAATGACAAAATGTTATTGTACATTTAATAATGTTACATAATTACGTAGGCTTGGTTCATACTTGATCTCCTTTTATGTTGTATACTCTATTTTCCCCATATATAAATCACCCAAATGGGCAAAAACATGTAAGTACTGGCTGAATATAGGAGATGATGACTGTGCAAATGAATGTTGTAATTTTCCAATTTTTATGGGTCACAACCGGGAAGAAAAGGTAAAACCGGGGAGATTACGGAGAAACTTCCCACTGTATGCTCCCCTTTCTACACCTCTGCCTGAATACAAGTTTCTTTTTTTTACTCATGTATAGGTAGATATATAGGCCTATACTATAAAACACGTAATGTTTCTATCAGACAAATGTGTGCACTAGACCGAAAAAGAGGGCTCTCGTTTTTGCGAATTACACAGATATATTATCCACAACAGATCGATACATTTTTATGCCTTCATAGTCCACAGACGACGTGAGGGCAAAGTTCAATTGAATATTCATATTAACTAGAAAATTGTTATACCGTTGCGTGCTAGATAAGCATTTTATTTTTGGGGTCCTCCCAAAATACGCCCTCACTTTTAGGTCTTATGCTTCTTTATAATGCAGTGATTCTAACTTTTGCTACGAAAAGGTATGTGGGGCGTGGCTGGAAGTTGACCTTCAATCAAAAGGTCGAACTAAACTTTTAAAATGTTTTGCAATCAAAGAGCTTCCTTAGGTTAGATTGTATAGTAAATATGTCAGTGGTGACATAAAAACAAAGATATCTCCTCAATGGACAGATAACAACAACTTGAGCTTCAGAATTTAAAGATCTTGCCTTATCAGCTTATAAGGGAGGCAGGTAGCTCTGTCGGCTGAGCGTACGACTGAGATGTCCCAGGTTCGAGTCCAACGGCGATTTAACCAGCGATGTTTCCACAGATATGCAGAACGATATACGCTGACATCTGGCGCAGAGGTTTGTCTTCTGCACCACACCTTCTCCACACCCGACCTTTGTGAAAAGTGGCCAATGGTTGGGTGGCGCTCACCCTCCTTAAGAGGGGACGTAAAGCCGTTGATCCCGATGGTAGAAGATTCACCCCCTGCCTGGTTCTCTGAACATTTCTCAAAAAGAGCAGGGTGTTAACCCAGTATTCATCCACTTTCCATCCTAGCAAATGTATTGGGTACACACTGAAAACAAGTCATTGTGACTTACGTGTGCTTTCCCTGGCATATGCTGAGTGAAAAAAAAAAAAAAAAAGCTTATATATAATCTCTATGTATCCATAATGATTTAACGTTGACTGGTTGAGTCAAAATGATACCATTATTGCTGTAAATAGAATAAGTATTAGTCTTTCATCGAATATGGATAAAGAATAGGAGGAAAATAAAGATAAAGAAAGATTATTCCATGACTGTAGTAAAGTTTGTTTATTATGAAGTAAAGAAAGAACTGATGCAACGTTACACTATATCAGCGTCACATTTTTTAGTTTTGTTTCCTTCACATAAATGAATGTCTGATAGACATCTATTAACATTAATAGAACAGATATGCTGTTTTAACGTGACCATCGGATATCCCATACCCTATAGTAAGGGAGTGAAGGATGACAGGAGGTGCCCTTTTGAAAGATGAGGCGGACGGGGCAGGAGGTGCCCTTTTGAAAGTCGAGGACAGACCGGGGCAGGAGGTGCCATTTTAAAAGTTATTATAGGTCATTCTTGAAACTTGGAAACAAATTAGAAGTCCACTCTATTACAAGTCATACATATCAGTGCATAGAAGTTGTAACATACATTTAGTATCTATTTCACACAATTAAAGCATGTCATTTATTAGGGCCCCAACACCAAGGGCCGTGGTGGAAGGGGCATGGCCCCCAATAATTTTCTAACAGTATTTTTCAAAAGTAGGCCTTTCACCTATTCACCCGATGGGCAATTGCGAACATTCACCTCTGGCTCCCAAATCTCAAACCCATAGGCGGGATTTGTTTACCGAAAGTTGGGGACGGGATAGTTAAACTAAGTGGGGGAAATTACGCTAAGATACAAAACATCACCATGCAAAAGTAAACATTTGGAAAAAAGTAGGGGTTGGATAAGTGCCCCCTTGCTCCCGCAAATCCCACCTATACTTTAATTATATATGTCGAAACCGGGGCCAGGGGACACGTGATTTTGTTTAGGCATAAGACCTCCAGTTAGGTCTATGCCCTCCGGTTGGACCTACGTTTCATGCCTTCTCCCCACTGCTTAGGTCTACGCCCCTTGTTAGGCATACGCCCTCTGGATAGACCTACACTACGCCCTCCACGCTTAGATCCACGCCCTCTGCTTAGAAATATGCTTAGGCTCATCCCCTCTGCTCTGCTCAGGCCCACACCCTCTGCTCAGGCCCACACCCTCTGCTCAGGCCCACGCCCTCTGCTCAGGCCCACGCCCTCTGCTCAGGCCCACGCCCTCTGCTCAGGTACACGCCCCTGCTCAGGTCAACGCTCTCTGCTCATGCCCACGACTTCTGGTTAGGCCCATGCCCTCTGGTTAGGACCATGCCCTCTGGTTAGGACCACACTCTCTGGTTAGGCCTATATGCCTTTTAAATTTCTACAGGGATTTTAAATAGAAAATTGGAAACGCAATCCCATTATATTCTTTGCAAATTCTATTAATTGGTCTTGTTGACAAATTGCTGTTGCAGAATACCACTTTAATAACACTTCCGACATTCGCATCGATTGCGAGCCATGAAAGCATGTTAATAAAATTTGCACGTCTTCTTTAGATTTAATATTTTGTTTGTTTTATCCCGCCTGACAGCCTGAATGCGTATCCATTGTTGGTTATTTTGCTTGTTCGGTAGAAGCGTTTTACTGAAGCAGGATCTGCTATAAACAATTGTGAAAATATTTTGAAAAGTTGCAGGTCACTCAGAATATGATTTGAACGTTTAAAATTTAAGTCGAAAGTGTTACCTGAATAACACTTACGACATTCGCATCGATTGCGAGCCATGAAAGCATTTTAATAAAATTTGTTTAGATTTCAAATGTCGTTTGTTTGATTCCGCCTGAAGCGTATCCATTGTTGGTTATTTTGCTTTTTCGGTAAAAGCGTTTTACTGATGCAGGATCTGTTATAAACAATTTTGAATATATTTTGAAAAGTTGTACGTCACTCGGAATATGATTTAAATTTTACATTTTGACAGAGCTCTCACTTTAGGAACTGAATAGAACGTGAGTATTCTTCGATTTTGAAGTATTTTTGAAGCATTATTGCCTTTCGATAGACGTGTATACGGTGCACATCTGATCTGTTATGCATTGATGTAAGCCTAAGCGACACTGAGTACATATATATGATAATTCATGCCTGGACGTGTAACATATTATTTTTGTTTAACTGAACTTAATTTGCTGGCTTGGTTAACGCATTGCAGCGAACATGGTGTGGGAAAGTAGATTGCTTGAGAAAAAGCTAAACATCACTTTTAGACGAAATCACTCATTACTGTCTTTTAAGAAAATACAAAACCGCATATAAACCAACGGTATAGGATGATACTGTCCATATAAACGGCACCTGTACCAAATACAAGTTCGAGGAAAGATATCTGCTTTTCAAATCTAAATCAATTTCCGGAAAATTAGTTTAATGTCACATTGTTGACCACTATTTTTTTTTTTTTTAGGGGAGGGGGGGGGGGAAATTTGAGCGGTCTGCACAACTCAGGCAGGTATAGACCAAGCGTATGAAAAAAAGGCTTTTAAACGCAGCTATCACTCTTGAGTTATTCTTGAAGGACGCGCGCATTTCTGCATATAAATTTTCCTAACAAAGCTGCGGCTAATTGGTTGGATAACAAAGGAAAAATTCCCCCAGCAGTTGATTGGTCGAACTACTGAAGAAACCACGTTCGGCTAAAATCGGTTTGTAAACGTGTATATTCTGTCTGTCGATCGTTTCATACTTTAAGGAAAGACAGTTAAACTTTTGCAAATTATGAAACATTTTGCCCTAATGTTCTTTGACTTCCATGGACGTGTAGAGGCAAAATTGGCTAAATTATTTTAAGCCCCTTATTACAAACATGTAAAGGGTACAAATTCCATCAAAATCGGTTAGAAAATATGCGCAATTTACAGCTTGTTGAATTTTTAAATCTTAACTTTTGTGAACTGGTGACTGTGAAATTTTCTGAGCAAATTTTTCAATCGTCAGTAAATATTTAATGGAAAATTGATTTATTTTCATCATTAGCAATCTTTCATTTTGACTGATTACTTTTGCTGTTATTGCAGGAATATGAATAGTTGGATTCCAGATGGGGTAGAGAAAGAGTATGTGGCAGGGAAACTTATCTTCCACATTCCAGAACGAGGGGTAAGAAACATATTCTCATTTTAGTCAAGTTACCAGTCAAGCTGAAAGCTGCGGGTTCGGAAATTCGTAGGATATTCATATAATTTAAAAAGTTGAACCTACACAAACTGTACAAAGAAACTGTAATTATGGACAGATAAAACAAAAGGATTCCAATTGTATTAGTAAGAATACAAAGTTCACGTTGCCCATTAACAGAATAAACTGTTAGATAAAGCACCATCAGTAGCAGACTTCCCGTCCATCTTTTCAGCTGAGGCAAAGACCATCCTCCTCGCCCTCGACTTTATTGAGTACTCTCTGTCAGCCACTTTGCCATCTTCTCCGACTCCAAGGCTGTTTTACTTCTTTACTCAATCTTAAATGGGATAACCTCACATCCTACCTCCTCCTCCGAAAAGTCCTTTCGCCAACCCTCTGTAAGAAAAGTATTCTTTTTTTTGAATACCCAGCCATAATGGTATCCCTTGCAATGACAGGGCTGATGCAGCCGCTAAGCTTGTCCTCAACTTCCTCCACCCCTTTTCCCAAAACCCTTTCTGACATCAAACCGCTTATCGCTTCCCTTGTTCGTGACCGCTGGCAAACCTCATGGGACTCTCAAATTGATAACAAACTCCACGTCATCCAGCCCACCATTCCGATCAAACCCATCATCAACAACCTCTCTCGTGTCGACAACGTTCATATTACCCGTCTTAGAATAGGTCACACCCACCTCACTCCCTCCCACCTCCTTATTGGCTCTCCCAACCCCTCTGCAACAATTACCATTGCACCCTCACAGTCCATCACGTTCTCCTTGCTTGCCCCCTGTACAACCTTCCCAGAGCTTCCCTTGCTCCCCACAACTCAATTGCCGAGTTCTTCCAGAAAACCCTCCTGATAAAATTATCTCCTTCCTTCATCTTGTGTCCCTCTACAACCATATTTATTCCTCCTCTTCCACGCCCCTCTCTCTCTCTACTTTTTTTTCATCATGCACCTCTCTCGATCCCAGCTTTCTGACTTTTAGTTCTTGTATTTCTCTCATTCTCCGCCTGTTTTCTTCCTTTCCTTCCTCTAGAATAATCTTACCTCTCAGGCACAATTTGACCCTCGTTGTCGTGGTGCCGTTAAGCCCTCATTAAACAAACAAACAAATTAACATGAAATAAAGCTTGATTTCTTCAAAAGGTTTGAAACTTGAATCTTTGTCGAAACTTCCCATCATGATTGGCTCTTTTATCTACATTGCATGAGCCACGTTTATCATATCTGCAAGAACCATTAAAAAACAGCAATCAGCAATAATGAAATCATCAGATCATGGAAATAATCTATCAAACCTAAAAGATTTGAATATAAAGTCATTTTGAAACCATAAGCATACTTAGAATTGTCATGCTATGTGAAAAATTAAGTGGTTAACAGTTTCAAAATGAATAGTTCACAGGACCTATTAAATTGTTAAATAAAGCATAAAGGTATAAGACTTGAATCTTTGCTCAAACTTTCCTCTTTAAAAAAAAAGTTTATCTGCGAAAATGTTTGAGCCATTGGATGGAAATATACCCAGATTTTTGTAGGTTAACAATAAATTTCTTTTGAAAAAATAGACAAGAACATGAATGAAGCAAAGATTATTTCTAATACCTTGAAGTAAAACAAAACATGTACGAGGAATAGTCAAATTGATTGTTCGTATTAAACTTGACATCAATTGATATACTGTATGCATGTTATTATATCTGCATGAACCATCAGAATACAACAAACTAAAAATTTAGCAATCTGTAGAGCGCATACCTCTGCCCTGCCCTGTTCTAAAAAACGATGATGAATTAAGCATATAATAAAACAGGCAGAATGGAAATGGAATTATTTTTGGGATTGTATAAATTTGCGAAAGTTATCGTCTTCTTCCGTTTTCATATGCCATACATTTCTGTAATAGATCGGCTGAACTTTAACGATTGCAATCATAGATGCAAGGAACTGTGCCAAACGCTTAAATGCCTATGGACTGATGGACGCGTATAGTCATGTATAGTGTATGACATCATTTTCTAAATACTTTTAAAACATATTCACTGGTAAAGAGGCATAAATACTATCAATATCTGTTGACAATGTACAGGGTTGGAATATTTCTGGCCTTATAATTGGGCGAATTCCGTGCAAATGTGTGACTTGAAAACAAGCAGACTACTTTTTCCTTGTAGAAATCAATTTATTTCAATCTTGTCTGCCAAATTCTACTGATGAGAAGGACAGTAACTTTTAACAAAAGATATTTTGAATATTAAGCACACTCCAATCAAAACCAAGCTGGGATAAATGATTTAACTATTGAACTGAACTTTAGTAGTTTGAGAATTACATTTAAAGGTCTTTTCAATTATACAAATAGTACACAAATTAACAAATAACCAATCGTGTACCAATGTTCTTTTCTCCAGGACGTTTATCAGAAATGTAGTGCTCATGGAAGAGTTATAGAAAAGGATACTCAGTTGTGTCTTGAGATCCACCGCAAGCCACTGCAACAGGACACGTTATTGCAGACACATTCATTTAACAATGTTAGTCTAGAAATCTATGGAAAATACGGTGAAGTTACAGATAAATTGAAAGCTAAAAACGGAACTGTTTTACTACGATTTCATTTGGTCTCTGACGATTTCTCTGGGAGGGAAACCTTTCTGTACGCTGAATCAAAGCGAAAGTACGTATTTTCGTTTGGATCAATGATTTCACTCATGGGGCGAAGAGATGGGATTAGGGAGATCTGGGGTCATCCCCACACTTCCTAATCAATCTTTATCCTATCATCTTCTTTTACCTGTTTACAAGCTTCACAATCTTGTTCACACCCAACTTACAGTAGTGCTGACCGTACACTGATATATTCTTCAAGTCCTTCATCGTCAAATATATGTTTAAAACGCCACGTACACCTTTCGTCTAACACATTTGTGTGTATATCAATCATACCTATTAGCTGAACTTGGA